>JADLZK010011767.1:0-201325 GCA_015847255.1 Hyparrhenia diplandra
TGGTCTGTGAGAAAATGATCTTGAAAAAAAATTGTCATGCTTCTTGTGGTCATTCTACCATGGCAAAGGGACATCTCCTTCCATAGATAGCCCGACCTCGGGTAGGAAGCAATCTAAAGAAAAGCTGAAAAAAAAATGAAGGAGATGGCGACTACAAAGAATATGATGCAAACCTTGATGGAAATTAAGACTGAGGAGTATAAAATAAAGAAAGAAAGGTGGGACAAAGATATGCTGCTTGAGCAACGCAAGGTTGAGATTGAGGAACAGCGGCTACAGTGGGAGCAAGAGCAAAAATTATGTTTTGTGATGTGAGCACAATGGATGATTACCAGAGGGCATATGTGTTGGCGAAGAGAGCGAAAATTGTGAAGGCAATAAGTGCTAGTGTAGGAGATCACGGTTAGTGGTGAGAGCGGAGTCTAGATTTGGAACTCCAGTTTGGCACCTCTAAATTATGTTGGGCACCTCTAAATTATGTTTCTGTTATTACTATATATGTTGGGCACCTCTAAATAAGTTTGGTCAGTTGTATGTTTCTGAATGTTGGAGCATCAGGAGCTCTTGGTTTCTGAACCTTTTTTTTCTTCAATTTTCTTGTGAAATGGCTGTTCCTGAATGTGTGGTGGTCCTGCAAGGTTTTTGTTTTCTGTTGTCATACATGCTTTCTGTTGTGATACATGGCTCAGCAGATTGTAAATGCAGCTAGGGTTGGTACCTCTGACTGAAAAAAATCATGTTACTTTTTGACTGAATGCTGAGTTTTATTGGAATGTTAGTAGCTGTACTTGATCAATTATAATACATGTCTCTGTATCATGTTTGTGAGCCAAGGAAAACCATGACTGGATCTATGTGTACATGCTCCTAAAGCACAGGTTTGCAACAGAAAGTTACTGAAACTTTTTCTCTAAATGTTACTGAAACTTGACTGAAATCTGAAAGTTATCAGGTCAAATTGACATGTTATCAGTTTATTGCTTTGAAGATCATGCCTTTGCAGAGTTTAAGCACAGAGTTGTTCTGATGCAGCTAATTGCGGGATACAGGCGAACGAGGCTGGCATTTCAGCCGGTAGAATTAAACTGCACCTGTACAATGCATGGAGCACCGGCTCAACACTGATAGAGATCAAGTCAGCTGACGAGAGAACATGATACCAGAACATGAACAGGATCCACGCTACGGAGCTGGAGGCGGATGAAGCCTGCAGCAGCGTAGCGGCGCCGGGGAGGAGGCGGAGGTGGCGCCCGGGCGGGGAGGTGGAGGCGGCTGCTGGGCGGAGGTGGAGCAGCTGCGGCGGCGCTGGACGGAGGAGGTGCGTGGAGCAGCTGCGGTGGCGGGCAGGGGGGCGGCCGGCCGGGACGGTGGGCGGGCAGAAGGAACGCCGGCGGCGGGCGTCGCGTGGGGGTGATTCGTTTGCCAGGACTTTTGTTTAGGGGCTGAGTTCGGGGAGCGGCTGGAGTTGAGCTTCAATTCTAGCCCTCAAATTTCTAGTAGGCGGGCCCCAAATGGAAAAATGGGGGCTGATTTCGTATCTTGGGCTGGAGTTGCTTTCTTACAATGGCAATTATAAATTTGCCTAACAATGTCTCTAGTGCTATAATTTTACCCTTTTTGGCTATGTGGCACTCCAAATCAACCTGCCACGCACGCTGGACCGGCCATGTGAAAAGACTTCCCTGCCCTGGATGCACGCCTCTGCAAAGAAAACGATTGCCTACCCTGTTTCAAGGACAAGGATGGGGTGTCACTCTCGGGTTAAGCATAGCATATGTCATATCAAAACCCACTGTGTAAAGTATTGTTCTCGTATTTTAATAGGTCTCGAAAAGTTTACAGTAAGAGTCATATTGATTTTTATGCACTGATGGACTGTTAAAATGGATACGTATAATGGCACCTGCCAAACATCATATGCTGGATTCAGTATAAACATCGGCGTGGTGATGCTTTTCACAACTTCTTGTGGGAAGCAGCACTGGCAGCAAGTAAGGGGAACTAATTAGCATACAGCAGCTTGAATATGAAGAGAGTGATTACTTTAAAGAAAGGACATGATAAATCATGGGACAACCTGCCCCGGTTCCATATCTGAGCTGCAACGAGGGAACCTTTTACGCACATCCTGCAAGATAATAATACCATATAAAATGTCACTTACTGAATTGGGTTGGGTTGGGGTTGAGAGATAGAGATAGAGAGAGACCTGCAGCCGAGCAACATCGTTATAGAAGCCCCGCATATACCTTCTTCAAGAAATGTCTTCTCTGCATGAGAAGGTAAAAGCAATGACAACTTGCAGAAAACACACAGTCAATGACCTCGGTCGGGAGAGCGGACGGGTGGGAGGACGCATCGCAGATGGGTGGGAGCAGCGACAAAACAAACAGGGAAGGGGCAGGGAAGTCTTTTCGCGTGGCCGGTCCAGCGTGGCAGACTGACTTAGGGTGCCACATAGCCAAAAAGGGCAAAATTATAGCACTAGAGACATTGTTAGGGCAAATTTATAATTGTCATTCTAACAAGGGCAACTGGAGAGGAGCCATCCGTAACGAGGACAAATTTTTTTAAATATCCCGAGAAATGGAGATGGAGATGGAGATGGAGACGGGATGGGAAGTGGCGAACTGGAACGACGCGGCTGCTCTTTTGACTGACTACCGGACGGAATGGGCGTCGGTTGTTGCTGCCGTGCCGAACGATTAAATTACGGCTGGCTGTAGTATAGTCTTTACCTTAAAAATATATCAAAAAAATGTTTGAAAACAACTTTTGGAAAATTAAAAAATATTTCAAAACCTGTCTCGAGATGAATCTCTTCCTGGCCTAATCTTTATCCTATCTAATAATACCGTCAAGTCCAACACACTCTCTTCCTTTCTTTTTCTCTATAATATGATTAGTCCTTTCTCCATTCTTTGCCTTCCTTTTCCTTGACCTTAATTAGTTTCATTTGCACGAGGATAGCAAAAAGCAGCAACAATCACCAAGCTAGCTAGCCTCGATGCGTTCGTATACATGTCTAATACAGTACCATTCAGCAGCTTATCTCCCTCAGACTCGCATCAGCCTCAGGCCACGCCAGCAGCATCGCTGGCCGCGTGGAGAGCCCAGACCAGCAGCTGTTTCCCCTCTCTCTCACCTACAGGTGGGTCCGCTCCCTCACTCACTGACCAGCGGGTCCCCGTGTCATCCCCCAACCTCCACCATCATGCCTTCTCTGTTTGGCCGAGCAGGCTCGCTCCTCGCTAGCCACCATGGAAGCCCCGACCTTTCTCTTTCCCTCCTCGGCTCGTAATCAAGCGCCATCAAATCCATGCAGTAACGCTCCTCTTCACTCCATTCACCGCACCACATCAATTTCTGCATGGAGAAACCGCCTGCCCCTGTTTCGCTAGGCGCTAGGCGGATTCTAGGCGGTGACCCGTAGCCTAGAGCTTAGTCGGGATTAGGCGAGCCTAGGCGTTCCTAGGCGTTGCCATATACATATATATGCATTGCCATATACATTATATATACCTTTAAAAGAAAAGAAAATACAGAAAACCGGTAGGCCTTTAGTCGAAAAGGAAGCCCATCAAAGCAACAAACTGTTCAACGGCCCAGCAGCCCACCTCCCACCTTATCCACTCGCCCGCGCGCCTCCACTCTCCTCATTCCGTCGTTCGCCCCGACGCTCGCTCCCCCTCTCGCCGCCCCCCGCCATCCCGGCCGCCGCCGCCCGCCGGCCGGTCGTCTCCGCCCCTGCCTCCTCCGCCGCCCGCCGCCAGCGGTCGTCTCCGTCCCCTGCCTCCTCCTCCACCGCGCCCGGTCATCTCCGTCCCCTTGCCTCCCCCTCAGCGCCCCCCGGTCTCCGTTCTGCCCGACCTCGCGCCGCCCCCACGCTGCCTGCCATGGCGGATCGGCCACCTTTGCCCCGGCATTTGGGCAGCCGCCCTAGAACCCGCCGCCCCGCCCCGCCGGTGACCCAAAGACGCCCTAGGGTTCCGCCTACCTAGCGGGGACCCTCCGACTAAGCGCCGGTGCGCCCTAGGCGCCGCCTGAAGCGCGCCCTAGCGAACGAAGGGCGCTGCGGCCGTTGATGGCAAGGAACCGAGCTCAATTCCGTCCGGGGTTCATCGTTTCTCTCCATATGAAAATTGGACCGAGCTTCGCCGCGCGCCTGCGCTGTTTTCTCCTCCGCCCCTCCCCTCACCTTCTCTCCCTCGCCCGGCACCCCCAACCTCTGCGGTAGCGAATCAGCACGCCGCCGCCATTGACGGGCGCCGCTCACGCTCATCGATCTCTTCGACCCGAATCACCTCCGCCCTGGTTTTCCCTTTTCGACATCATGTGGGCCCGCGAGCTCACCTCGCTGCTCCTCATCATTTGATCAAGGCTGCATCGACATCTCCCGGCCGCGCCGCCGTACACCGTCGCCCTGCCTCTCTCGGTTCGAAGGCCATCGCATTTGTGAGAGATGTATTTAAATGCATACAAAAATGTTAACATGTGCTAAAGAAACATTTTTAAATGCTTTTTGTTTTATAAAATAATTATGAAATTGGTGATTAAATCTGTTAACATTTATAAAATAGTTTTCAAGTATAAATATTTATATCTTGGCCCCTAAATGTTGAAAAGCAATTACAACTAAGTTGGGTGGAGAGGAGGAGCCGGCTTGGCGGCTGGCCAAATCGGCTAAGCCGACTGGGGCGGCTTCGCCATGGTCGCTGTCTTCTCCAGCGCATTTGTTGCTCCGCTTGCGATGCCACTCCTCAATCATGTCCAGGGCCATTGTAACTTATTCATGATGCCTGTCAGCGACCGAATCTTCAGGGTTCAGTTAGCTAGCATAGGATCCTTTCTGTTCTCATTGTATTCTCATTGTAACTTACGTGTCAGCTGATCCAAGCCTTTAGGACTTAGTTAGCTTTGCTTGGCCAGCGTTAATTGGCATCCTGTATATGTACTTGCACTCTGATCAATGAATGATTTGAGCGTTTCAGCCTCTTACATGGTATCAAAGCCTTCTATCATTCTCAACCTCCTACTTCCACTCCCTCCAGCCATGTCGAGCCCTGCCTCGTCGGATCTCAACCCCATGTTGAGCCCTGCCTCGTCTAATCCTGTCGCTAGACCTGCTGATCCCGCTCCATCCTCTGTCTCCACTCTTGTTCTTCTCAACATTTGCAACCACGTTCCTGTCGTACTCTCCTCTGACGACAGCAACTTCAGGCAATGGCGCCCCCACTTCGAGCTTGCCCTGAAAAAGTTCGGCCTCCTCAGCCACATCGACGGCACGGTGGATGCCGCCGCCATGCACCACGACGCCGAATGGCTTCAGGTCAACGCGTGCATCATCTCCTGGCTCTACAACACCGTCTCCAAGGAGATATGGAATGACGTCAACAAGCCCAATGCCACCACCTACTCCGCCTGGACTGCGATCACCGGCTAGTTCCTCGACAACAGCCTTCAGCGTGCCGTGTACGCCCAATAGGAGTTTCATAGCCTGTTTCAGGGTGACATGGGCATCGCTGAATACTGTGGCCGCCTCAAGCGCCTCGCCGACACGCTCTACGATTGTGGTGCCGCCGTGTCCTATCCGGCCCTCGTCATCAACACTCTGCGTGGTCTGAACAACAAGTCCAGTCAGGCCATTGCAGTCCTCTACACCAAATCCTACCTCCTCCAGGAAGAGCACCGCATGCGGCACTCCCACCAGATGGAGTCGCAGACGGCTCTTCTTGCAGCGGCCACAAACAACTCAACGTCCATGTCCGTCGCGCCGCATCAACCACTGCCCCAGGCCAACTCCGCCGCCTCCAATGAGTGTCGCAAGAAGCGGAAGGCCTCTGATGTGCGCAACCGCCAGAGCAACTCCGGCGGGCAAGGTGCATCAGCTGGCGGTGGGCCATCTATGTACACCTCCGGTGCCTTCCCACCACCGTGGACCCCCATTCACAATCCGTGGCAGGGCGTTGTGCACGCATGGCCCATGAATGCATGGTGGCCCAGCGTTCTCAGTTCCCGGCCCTGCGTCAACCCTCCACAAGCCATGGCCACGCTCTCCACCCCACCCGGCACCTCTCAGGGCCAACTGCCGGCCGAGCTCTACTCCCCCCTGAACGGCATGTCCATCAACAACAACGGTGTCGGCGGTGGCGATTGGTTCCTCGACATGGGCGCCACGGCTCACATGGCGTCGAACTCCGGTATACTCAGTTCCCCACCCTCCAACACTGTTCATCGTCGTATTATTGTCGGCAATGGCCAGTTTCTTCCTACCCAATGCTCCGGCCATGCCTCCATCCCCACTCCTTCCTCCTCTCCCTTGCAACTACATAATGTGTTAATTGCTCCTCAACTTGTCAAGAATCTGATTTCAGTGCGCGCTCTAACCCGTGATAATGCTGTTTTCTCGTTGAATTTGATCCCTAGGGTTTTTCCATTAAGGATCTCCGTACCAAGATGGCACTCCTCCGATGTGATTCATCGGGCGACCTCTATCCCATCCGGGGTTCCTCGGCACCATCGGCATCATCTCCAGCGCGCCCTCCAACAGCTCTTCTTGCCACCACCAACAAAGACGATCTAGCATGCGCGTCTTGGTCACTTCGGTTAGGAAACGCTCCAGCCTACGTCCCGTTCCATTGGCTTCTCCACGCACCAAATCCAGCCGTCACACTTGCCATGCCTGCCGCTTAGGCAAACATGTGCGCCTTACCATTTAGTGCATCCAATAATGTTTCCACTTTCCCTTTCCAACTTTTGCATTGTGATGTATGGACATCCCCAATTCTAAGCAATTCGGTTATCAATACTATCTAGTTGTTTTGGATGATTACTCTCATTATGCCCCGGACGTTCCCGTTTGCGTCACAAATTTGATGTCCTCCCTACCTCGATTTCCTTTCATGCTTTTGTGCGCACACAGTTTCAGGTTCCCATCATGTGTCTCCAAACGGACAATGGCAAAGAGTTTGATAACTCGGCATCTCGTGCTTTCTTTGCCACGCGCGGCATCGCTCTCGACTAACATGTCCATATACATCACGGCAAAATGGGCGTGCTGAGCGTGTATTACGCATGCTGAATGATGGCCTCCGCACCCATACGATTTCCAGGCCTTGGCGCCACTCACGTTCTGGCCTGACCCGTTCGCTAACATCCACTTACCCGCTGAATCGCCGAAAGGCCTAGCCCTATCAATGTTTGCACCGCCACGTGAGCACCGGTAACCTCGCCACCACGCCCAATGGCCATGCACGGACACCATCTCGCTTAGGTGGCCGGCGGCGAAGCCCTATGCCGCCACACATGATAAGCCATAACCGCCATGCCCGAAACCCTCCTCCATTGGCCAAGAGCCCGTGACCACCGCGGAGGAAAGCCTACCAACTTCCGGGCGGTTTGCAAGCCTCGATCTTGCACAAGCTTTCGCTTTTCCCCGGCCTCCCGACGACCCGCATAGGCACGGACAGCGCATTGTGAGCATGGGTGATGCCACTTATAGCCCAGCGCGCACACGGGCGACATCTACATCGCCACGTGCGGGGGGCATGCACGCATTATGGTCAAGGACTCGACTTCGCGGCCGACACGCGGGGCAAACCGGCCACCACACGGATGACACCGCACATGAGCACACACCGCTCACAACACACATCGATGCCTCGGTATTTTGTGGAGCACTCCGTCCCGTAGGCGCCGCGTGGCCCTCCCCATCTCTCATGGTTTGAGCCTGAACCTTGCTCCCGGGCGAGTGTTGGCGCCGGGCTGCCGGAGTAGCAACACGACGATGATCGGGCGACGCCGCGACGGCGGGTCACACCGGTGAGCTGCTGCCGAACGCACGCGAACACGTGTACACGAACAGATTTTTGCGCGCCAACGATAGCGACTTGTTCGGGTCTTTCATTCATTATTTATACCCGTTGTACATAGTTTGATCCGAGATCAACGCGCCACACTCGCTCACGCCAGGTAATGCCCGCCTATGGCGCTGAAGCGTTACATCACGACGCACGGCGTGGACTACTTCCACCCGCGCCGAGAACGCAGCTCGGGTGCCGGTGGTTACAGCGTTCGTTCCAGAACATGCAATTGACTAAACATGGGAAATAAACATGCACTACACCTATTACATTCTTGTAAATGCGAGAACGTGCAAAGAATTAAAGTCTAACAATCACCCCCTAATTCTTCTGCACCTCGATTACTCCCAACTGCTGCTTGAGCTCGATGAATCTGACTTTGCCAAGTGCCTTCGTCAGAATATCAGCTAGCGGAGCCGGGTGCTCACATGATCAATGTCAATCGTGCCATTCTCCACACATTCCCTCACAAAGTGATACTTCGTGTCTATGTGCTTTGCCGATCATGATGTACAGGATTCTTGGTCAAAGCTATGGCAGACTTGTTGTTGACAAGGAGGCTAACCATTGGTGTGGAAGCAACTCTCCCATCAGTCTACTGAGCCAGATACCTTGGCAAGCTGCCTGAGCACTTGCAATGTTCTCGGCCTCACATGAAGAGAGGGCCACCACTCTTTGCTTCTGAGAAACCCAAGTCACTAGATTCATTCCCATGAAGAAAACTGAGCCACTCGTGCTCTTTCTATCATCCACATCACTGCAAGATCACGTCACTTTGAACCCAACAGTTTTGGTTCAGGATGTTTGATTTCATGTATCGCACCCATAGCCCAGTTCGACAATATACCTCAAGATTTGCTTCACTGCTGCCCAATGACTTGCCCTAGGTGACTCCATATACCTAGTCACAATTCCCGAGTAGGTGTTGGTATTTCTTAGCGTAAAAGCGAATAAGTCCGCAAGCGCACGGAAAGTACCGTTGTAGCACTTCACCGGGAAGTATTCGGGGTATCGTAATTTCCACGAGGGACGGGCGTTAAGTCTTTCTAATTAGCTACCTTGAGAGAAAAAGAGTAGGTAGACTTGGGTAGTGAGGTTCTACCGGTTGGAATCCTAAGGTCAAGTTACCTTCACCTCTAGAGGTGAAGGTAACTTGACGATGTGCTCGTATTATTTGCACACTTTCGTCCACGAGAAGGATATGTCTTCAATGACGAAATGTCTATTTTCGTCATAAGTGTGCGGTGACAAAGTTTTGGCTTGAATTTTAGTGACGATCATGAAAATAAGGTCACATAACACTTAAAGGAGATCGTCATAGATTATGTTTTCGTATTTTGATGTTTCCCCACATGTACCCATGTGATGCGTGGGGCTGTTTAGCACCTTTTTTTGCAGATGTGGGCCCACGACTACGGCCCGACGGCAACTTGGGCCTCGCCGGACAACCCGCTCCATTTTTTTTTTTTTATGAAGTGGGGCACAAGTCGACGTGGCGATTTTGGGTCCAACCAGCGTGTCCCCCCGGCGACGTTGAGCTCTTTGTTAAATTGTATTTGGCAAAAAAAATTGCTCTTGCAGAGCTTGAACCCATGACTAGGTAGTGCACAAGTAGTAGCGCTACCACCGCACTACATGACCTTTCATGTTGAAGGGATGGATTTTTTTTTCTATTTGTAAGTTGAATAATAAATCATGGGTGCATGTACGATTAAACTAGTAATTAATTAAACTAGTTTTTGTGGTCCAAAAATTTTGGTGTGAAGGATTTATAATAAAATGTTTATGATCACTAGATATGGTATTAATGAGTCATGAAATCATCTTACAAAATGCAAAAAAAGTGCTTCATATAGAGTCTGAACTCAAGACCTTGGGCATCCCAACCATTCACCTTACCATTGAGCTACAACCACAATTGTGATAATGGATACAATTTAACGTATATAGTTCCTCACAAGTGATTGTGACTTTTCTTCACAAATCAAAACTATTTTTTTCCTGAGCCCCACCCCGTCTTGTCACGTGTGTAGGCGTCACCCACCCACTTCAACCCAATCAAAAAATCAATCTAGACAAGTAAAAGGAAAGAAAAAGACAAATAAAAAAAAAAAAAAAAAAGTACACTAAGGTGTTGAACCTACGACCCCCAAGTTGGCAGCAATCCAACTAAATCACTAGGATGGAAGAATGTATTGTTGAGTCTTATCAACTAGCATTATATAAAAAATACAATATATACTTCGGGTTGACATTTGAAGCGAGCTAACGATTTCAACTAAAAAAAGTCATAGATACAAGAGTTGTAAAACTTATCAAGATCTATGATTTGATAAAATAGTACTATACATCGTTTATAATCATGAACATCTCTCGAGTTAGTCTTGTATGATTATGTGACTCATGTATGCCTTTGTGAGTCATGTGCACTAACACTTTGTCGAAATCACTTGATTTTTTTTTTAAGATGCTTATACACCAAAATAAACTGGTTATGTAAGTTTTTAGATTTTTCTAGCTAGTTTATGGTATTTCAACATTTATTCTTTATTAAATCAATAAATAGTTACAATTATAGGCAAACTTGTCTCAAAATTCCAAAACTTCGCGAAGCATCATAGTTTGGATCCGTAAGCTTCCCAAAAAAATTTAAAATGATTTCGACAAATTGTACTATACATACTTCACAATTCGGAACATCTCTCACTAAGTTATATAGGACTATTTGAGCCATATATGCCTTTTGCGATGGATGTACAACAACACTTTATTGAAAATCACTTGAACTTTATATGTGATGCTTATAGACCAAATTCATGTGACTATGCAAGTTTTTAGATTTTTCTAGCCACTTTATGGTATTTTAACAATTATTCTTTAGTAATTCAACAAATAATTACAATAATTACTAAACTTAATCTTGAGAAAATATGATTAAAATAAAAGTTGTGGATCTAAAAAAAGTTATAGAAGTTTATAGTTGACAACTTTTTTCATCTAAGATCATTTTATCATCATAAGTAACTAATATTAGTAAAACATGCACTAAAATTATTATAATCGAATTTTATTTAGGGATAGAATTCTATTTTGGGCCGTGATGTGCGTTGGCCCAAATTATTAGACAGATGATCTCAGTCGTCCAAGTTCATCTAACGATTCATATTGTGCTCATCACAAATAAATTCAAGTCAATCCACGCTCCCAACCCTAACTCCTCACATCCGCCGGTCTCTTCTCTTGTCGATTTGTCTCTTTGACTCCTCCCGATCTGGCGCAGAGCCTGGCGGTTTGCCTCCTCCGTCTTGGCGTGGTGTGCCCCGTCCCCAACCCCGGCGGCGTCCAGCGGGCGCGCGGCCTCCTCGTCTGTCCCTGACAGGCGACGGCTCGGCCCCCGCTTCCTGGTGGAGAGGAGTCACGCGACCGTGCGACTGTGAGTGAGGGCACAGCATCGAGCGAGGGCGCCTCCATCCCGGCCTTCCCACATCGGCAGCGGCACCTTGCCTCGCGTGGACGAGGTCCCCAGCGGCGTTTACAGGTTAGCCCCCTTCTCTTCTAATCTAAGAATTTGATTACAACACTGGAGGTGAAATTTATTCCTAATGCCCCGGCCTCAGTCGATCGCAGGGCAACACGTTCGAATCAGTTCGTCCAGAGCAGGCGGCTGTGGCCGAGGGTACAGGCACGGCGGCCTTTGGCGGTGGTAGATCGACCGCAACACCCTTCTCTACATCTACAGCCTACTCTGCGTGATCTACATGACGGCTGCTCATCTTTCAGTGGGATCCTGTGGCTATGATGCCTTCAAGATCCAGGCGAGATCCCTGCTGCCACTGTCAAGTGGGATATTTTTCTGTTTTTTACATCTCGTCTTGCTGTTTTCCACAGATTCATGGTGCACATGATGAAAGTCGAGAGCTGTCATGGGCAGCAGCAGTGCACAGATTTGCATGCAAGCAGGGTTTCATCTGGCAACGATAATGAACGTGGATATGCAAATAAAATGTTACTAGTTTTTGGTCCCTTTGTGCACACCGTGTGTGATATGTGATATGCTAAAACATGTGTCTATGCAAGTCCTTCAGGAAGAGGCTCATGACCGTGCGTCGCGTCCGTGGTGGTGTGCGACCTTGTTCTCGACATCCTGTATGGTGCGTGCTTATTTCTTTCCCCAGGATTTGTAGTGAGATTCAGAATACTACTAGAGTAGCATTTCAGGTTGCTGCCCGTCCGTGGTGGCCAGCGTTGAGCTCTGAACCTTTTTTTTTACCTGACTTGTAAATATTGTCAACTGCTCAGATCTCGAATTCAGCTGCCCTTGTTGCTGCCTGGTAGGGGATGATTCTTGTTGGGCTTCATGAGCTTAGTGTATATATGTGTTGTGGATTACATAGGCATTCCTTTACACATGACGAGACAAATAGTAGTAGGTGGTTAGCATGTATGTTTGTTTATTCATGGTTTTTGAAATTGTGAATTTTTTAGGACGATGCAGTTACGACATGGTGCAATGCGGTGGAACCCGGAAAATGAGACTAGTAGGTATTTGATTTGTTTCTTAAACGTTCCATCTATCATTGAAAAATAGCTCACATGTGGATGTATTACCACTTAAACTGACTATGGGTTAACTGCATGTTGAGTGCTATTTGCTAGAAACTTTTTTTTTCTTTTTCCTAATTATTTTTGGAAATCTGTCATTCCAGTTTACAAAGCTGCTTTGGTATTCAAAAGGCATCAGTGAATTAAAAAATTGTTGTTTTGAATTCAGACTTAGTTATTGCTAAGATGTTTGTGAACTCATATATGTTACTTTTCTCATTATCTAATCTCTACTAGTAAAGAACAAGTTCTTGTGTGCCTGAAATATTGTGTTCTGATTCTTAGGGGCTGCAACTACTGCTGGTGGTAAATCAGGCAGAGGAGGGCATGTTGACTAGCAATTTTCTACTGATTTTGATGCTCAAGTGATGGAGGAAACCATGGGAGATTGAGCTCCACTTTAATAATAGCTTTTGATGAATATGTATTAGTATCAAGCTAGTTTTCCTCTATATTATTCGTTACTCCTCACGTACATGGGTTGTAATACTAAATTTCTGTATTAATATATGGGTTGTATCGATATATTTTGTTGTGAAATTTAAATGGGTTGATTCTTAAATGGGCTGATCGTAACTTCTTATGTGATGAACGCATAAGTGATTCCGTGACAAATATAAAATTATTTCTCGATAAATTGATAATTCCATCTGTGACAAAAATCCCAACCAATAATAGTACGCCACGTCGCTGCCGATGCCGTCCGAACGCTACCAAATGGTTGGTAATGACAACAAAACAGGACACTTTCAGTGGCGTAAGCGCATCGTCACGGACTACAAAAACGCCCGTTAACGGCGGCGTTAAAACGGCCGTTAGGCGGAAGATTATGGCGAAAACTATGGTTCTTCCATGACTAAAAGGCATCGTCATAGATTGAAAGTACATCCATGGCGACTCGTTATTCGTCGCGATTGGAGACACATGCGTGACGAAAATATAAATTTGGTCACCGATGACCAAATGTGACGCGACCTCGGTGGCGATATGAATTTCGTCAAAACTTCGTCAGATGATGCTTTTGGGTGGCGATTTTGGCACTTTCAATGACCAATGGTGAGCGTCATCAATGAGAAAATCCCTACTAGTACAAGTTTGCTTGGTGCGGATTGCACCTCGTGCGCGGGTGATGCCGGGCCTCGGCTCTACTCGTGAGCGGACGTGGAGGAGTGCAAGGGATGAGCGGGGCTGTCACCACCTTCGCCTACCTCACTACCGTGGAAACACCCACGAAGAAAGCGAGGGTGACTTATAGCTTAGACACCATGTCCACGCTATTTGCCACTACTCTAGCGTTGGCCAGGAACATCCGTCTTTATCAGGAGTCCTCTACTAGAGCATTCGTCAAAGGACAAACAACGAACCCGTAAACTTGTAAAGAGAATAATAGCTTGAACTTAAAGAGAACAATATGAAGGTAGAACCCGAGCGTCTTACTCAAAGTAGTAGGACGATCATAGAGGTACAAATGTAGAAGCGGGAGCCGACAGATCCGGCACTCCGTCCACCCGATGTACAAGAGCGAGGCCGATGTACACAAAGTAGAGGGGGTCGCTACTCCGCTCTTCTTCTACACTCTTTCCCTCTCTCACTCCCTTCTAAGTATAGTCTACTCTAAGGAAATGGCACTACTCCTCTTCTCAATTGTGTATGTGAAATGGACTTGAAGAATGAATGATGTTGAATGAGGAGCTTGAGCCATCCTTAAGTAGTAGAGCAAGGCCGGTTTGTTGTCGAATTTTAGGAAAGCACCCCATGCAACCGCCTCCCCTAGCATTAATGATACCTTTGGAAGAAGGGGCGGTTGGAAAAGGCGATCTTGGGGGTTCGGCCAGGACCATTTGGTCCGGGGACCGGCTTCGGCGCCTCTACCAACCACCTTTCTCGGTGGGTTCTTCGGGCGGCCCAGTCGATAATCACCGGGTGCTTTGGTCGGTTGTGTTCTGAAGTTGTGGGCTTAGTTGAGTTCCTTTGTTTGTGCCTTGAAAGCGTATTTCAACGATTTTCATGCTAGTCCCCGCAAAACAATAAATCTAACAAAAATTGTGGAAGTGTTAGTCCAAAAGCCCTATTCTAGAGTTTTAGATATTATTTATCATGTTTTGATTATATAATGTTGGCGGTAGAAAAGTAGTTAAGGATCGCCAACAAACTCCCCCCACACTTAGTCTTTACTCGTCCTCGAGTAAAGTGCTAGACTAAGTGGGTTCATCTCCTTTGATTTCAAGGTTTTCATACGAGGTTATTCCAAGCTTCACCTATACCGTGAACTTCAAAGTGTCTACTAGAATATCTTTGACAAATTGAGAAATGGAATAGCCTGGATTCGAATCTTCTTACTTTTCTCAAACTCGGACACTTGGGGGTTTTTTTATAATTTTGAAAAAAAGATAGCATGTGTTCCTTGAATGCTTCTCTCAAATCGCTCAAGTATTTTGTGTAAGTTTTGGGTCCTCACCAAGGCTTTTTGTGAGATGCCTTTGTATTGATCATCTTATTTCTCTGAGGGGTTATATGTGGAGCTTTCGGGTAGGAATGATCATGAGTGGAGCACACTTACTTGTGTATATTGTTGGATCAAAACCTGGACTATATGGAGATGCAAGGCATGAACTTTGATCGAGATGTGCAAGTGTGTGGGATAAATATTTTTGTATACTCCTTGTAACATGCATATCTCTTGGATAATTGCCTTGGAAAGTATGGGCTATTCTTTTCTTTCTCTTCTTTTTTTTTTTTTTTTTTTGGACGGGGTTCAGGGGTTATTTGGACACTTGTCCCTTATTCTCATGCTCTTTGGCATGTTTCTTTTCTTTTAGCCCATAGCTTTCTTCTTGGCATGTATAACCTTGAGAGATATTACATCAATGGTATGGAGTAAATATTTTGGTGGATGAAATAAAGCATGTTGTGCGCGACATCTCGGTGTGAGAGTCGGCCCTCTTATTTTGTCGATTATGCGTGTTTCTCGATCATGGGTCCATGACAAGAATCTTCAACAATAAGTCACTGAGTTTTGATAGAACGCATAACACAAAGTAAGAGGCATATGAGATTGGTTTAAATAGTTTTGTTGTGGCCCCGGTAGGTGTTTCAAAGCGATTCGTGGAACATGCTATTTATTTTTATTTTGCAAAAAAATTCACAAGTACTTTGTAAGAGATAGCAAGAGTCATGTCATCCTACTATATCACATTTATCAATGACTTAGATAAACTAGGATCCCTAGGGTTCACAAGTTTGCAGGAAAAATTGCGAGGAATAAAATGTATGCAAACTTTTAGTCATAGGAAGACATATGGATGGAGTTTTGTAAACTCTAGAATTTATTTCAGCAATTATTTGGGAGTGAGAGAGAGGGGGGAGGCACACATGCTTCTCATTTAGAGTTTGTTACCTTGTTGTGCGTCACGGATGTTTTTAATTCTTCTCCCCACACTTGTTTTCTTTCCTTTACTTATGAATTGCAAGAGACAAGGAAACAAGTGAACACAAATATTGATAATTCATCGGGCATTACAAAATGAGTGGAAATAAAATTTGGAAAAGGGAAAATGCCTAGAATAAAAATTATTGAACCGAAAGAAAGTGACTTTCGGATGATTGGGTCAAGGGCATGTGACACCTTTTTTTGCCCTTGCAACCCTTGCTAACTTTTCACTAAAGCCCCGGCGTAGCTCATTGATAGTATTCCTTAGGTTTTTGATTTCTAAGTTACTCTCAAAGAATACGGTTGTGGGCTTTCTTGATCTTTGGGCGAAGGCTTCGATTGCTAGCACTAAGGGAAGCAAGAGTAGGCCCCTTGGGAGGTTTTTCGTCCTCACTATCACTGAAGAAACCAGTGGGGCTGACCTCTAATGGGAGGGCTTCCTAGAGGTTTTTCTCACCCGTCTTATTTTAGGCATTGCTTTGGGCGTTTCGGCTCTTTAGTAGGAGGAGGAGCGGCCCTATCGGATCTAGGATGCGCAGATATATTAGCGAGGGAAGAAGCGGGGCGTTTCCTAGGTCCACTATTTGGAGGAATTTTTTGGCTTAAGACCGGAGATCTTAGGCAAGTGGTGGCACCTTCTCCTTATTGGCACCGGTTGAAGTGGTTGGTGGAATCCTCTTCATGGGTGCGGACTTGGGGCACCTTCTTCTTGATCACCATTTTGTTTTGGTTATCCACCAAGGTTGGTGGAGGCATGATGGCTAGAGGTGTTGCCATCACAATCATAGCTTCACCCTCCCCTATAGGTTGCTCTTGCTTCTCTTCTTCTTCGTCATCAAGGCCAAGGTTTTTGTAGAGAGCTAAAGCAAGGTTGGCCATGGTGCTGATCTAGGTGTAGAACTACAGGTTGGTGAGGAGAAGGGGGAGAGCTTGAGTTGATGAATGGAGGAGAGGTGGAGGGTGAGCTTTATAGGTGCTCGGCGACTCCTCCGAAGGTAGTGAACCAAAGCACCGCCATGGATGCGATATGCGAGAGGATCAAGAAGATGAGGGGAAAATTTTCAGCGCGATGTCGGCGCCGGTGGGGTCGGTCGGACCCCTGGTCCCGGCCGCACCCACCGGCGGCTCCTTTCGGCGCCCAATTTTTTACGAGGCCCCCAATGTCAGTCTCTAGTCCCATGATGCGGTGGTGCTTTGATTTGATTCGACAAGATCGGTGCGAGATGGCTTGAGTGTGATCTTGATCATGGTGGAATCAAGAGGATGCAACTTACTTCTTTTTTTCATGATTTTGCACTTAATGCCAAAGGTTCTAATTGATCAGCAAAATATTATTTGAATTTTCAATATTTGCTTTTCAAATTTGAGTTTAGAGAAAGCCTAGCATTTTGTGCTTTGTTAATTAATAAATAAACAAAAGAAATAAGACTAGTAGAAATAAACCCTATATATTATATTTGTTTTTGTTATTTTTTAGAGTATATATTCTACTAAGCTTATTTTATCAAAAGATTCATTGATGTTAGGAGAAGGCTCAAGGAAAACTTTGAGTCTTTGACCATTTACCTTTGAGATATTACCGTCATCATCCCGAATAGTTATAGCTCCATGTGGTGCGGTCGGTCGATGGCGACGTATGGTCCTCTCCATTTGCTTCTAAGCTTTCCTTCACCGAGTAATTTTACTCGGGGAGTTGAACAAGAGTACCTTGTCTCCCTTGTTGAATGTTTTTGGAATTATTCGGTGGTCGTGCCATCTTTTGGTGCGTTCTTTGTAGATCTTGGCTTTGTGGTAGGCCTTCTCACGCCATTCTTCTAGCTTGGCTATTTGCTTTTGTCTGTTTTTGTAGGCTAGCTTGAGGTCCATATTCCAACTCTTGATTGCCCAGTAGGCTCGATGTTCGAGTTCTACCGGCAGATGGCAGCTTTTCCCATAGACGAGTTAGTATGGTGACATGCCAATGGGGGTTTTGTAAGCCGTCCTGTATGCCCAGAGTGCATCAGGCAGCTTATCTTTCCTTCGCTTCCCCATGGCATTCACGGTCTTCTGCAGGATATTTTTGATCTGTTTATTTGAGGTTTCTGCCTAACCGCTTGTCTGTGGGTGGTAAGGTGTGGCAATGTTATGTCTTTCTCCCAGCTCCCACAAGAATGCTCAAGCCTTTGTCCGTGAAATGTGACCCTCCGTCGCTCACCACCATTCGCGGGGTGCCGAAGCGAGGGAAGATTATCTCATGGAACATTTTTCTTGCGTGTTTGGCATCGGCAGCTCGGCATGGCAGAGCTTCTACCCACTTCGAGACGTAGTCTACTGCGATGAGGATATATTCACTATCATGGGACTTTTGGAAAGGTCCCATGAAGTCAATACCCCATACGTCGAAGATCTCGACTTGCAAATTGTAGTGGAGGGGCATAGCATTTCGTGATGTAATGCCTCCTTGCAGCTGGCACTTGTGACACCTTGAATAAATTCTTTGGTGTCATCGTACATTGTTGGCCGAAAAGAATCCACATTTGCCAGATTTTGGCTTGTGTGCGGAACACTCCATAGTGGCCTCCATACGGGGCTGCATGGCACTTCTCAATGATCATTTGCCCTTCCCTTTGTGGGTACACACCTTCTCGGCAAACCGTCGCGCGCATATCGTAGAGGTACGGATCATCCCACAGGTGGCATCTACTTTCGACTTGCAGCTTCCTACTGGACTCGCCCGGGGGTACATAGCCTAAAACCATGAAATTAACAATATCTGCGTACCACGGGGTTATGTCCGCCACCTTGAGGAGCATGTCATCACGTAGGAAGTCGTTGATGGGTAGTTCCTGCATGCGTAGCGGCAGCCGGGGGTGACCAGTCAACCATGGCCAAATCCTTCATAATCGTTGCGAGGGGGATAGCGTAGTCCTGGTACTGCACCCTTCCTCCGAACACCATCCTTTTTAAGGCGGAACTCAGGGCGGCCCTCCGAACCAACTTCAAAGGGGTGGACTCCGAACAACACCGAGCTCTTGAGCGTCGTGCAGAGACCTAATGAGCCCCTTGGGAGATTTGGTGGCGGAGGTTCCTTTAGGCGAAGGCGGGACCGAGGGGTGACGGATCGAGGCGTCATCATGGCCGCGGTCTCATGCATTCGCCCGGCCCTTGCCACTCCAAAATTGAAAGGAAGCAACCCAAGACCCTCGCCGAGCTGCACGAGATCCTGGAGAAATACTACAGGGCTGATAGCAGCCACAAGGCCTGCCTGGATGCCTTCAGGCCTCGCACCCGGCGACAAAGAAGCTCGGCGCCGCCCGCCCGGCGAGATCACTACGTGCGCTCCGACCCCGTCCGGGAGGTGCGATTGGCGCGCGCGCCCCGCCCGGACGCAAAACCTCCGCAACAACTGCGAAAGCGAACCCATTACTCGAGGGACCAAAAACCCGGAGGGCGGCGAAGCGAGACCCCGCAGAAGCAAATGTCTTGTCGCCTGCGGCGGGACAAGGACACTACACCAGCGGTGCCCCTTCTATGCGAAGGGGAAGGAGGCAATGGATAGAGAGCAGGCCTCGCCAAAACCCCCAGAGACAAGTCAACCATACGAGAAAGCCTACCCCCTCACATACAAGCCACTATAGCTTCACACCCGTCAACTACGGCACACCCTCGCACCCGGGATTCCATTACCCAGCCTTCCACCAGCCACCCTTCCAGAGCCCATACAGCCAGCCTCAGTACCAACCCCGCTACACCCAGCAAGACTACACAGTATCCCGCCCTCCGGAGCCCCCGCACCCGCATCAAAACCCACCCCTGCCACCACCACCAACCTTACCACCGCTCCCCCCTCCTCCGCAAGTCAAGCATGAAGTCCAAACCATTGTGAACAACCCCGTCCCCACCTACGGAGTCATCCTAGCCATCACTGGAGGCTCTAATGAAGATCACGGCAACAAGCGCCAAAGGAAAGAGCACTACCGCAGGGTGCACCATGTTGCAGCAGAGGGCCCGCACAAGAACTCCACGTGGTCCCATGTCCCACTCACCTTCGATGCAAGCGACATGAAACTCAAGGACTACCCACACACCGATGCGATGGTTGTTGGTATATCTTATAGCATAAAATCACTAGCCAACTAAACATAAAATAAGGGTTTAAAATGAATATCAACATAGTATAGGGATCTAACTGACAGAACTCCACGAGTTTTGGTATTTTATATCTTTACAGGGACTTAACAGATAAAAGCAGGTAAAAGCCCAAGAGTTTGCATCCCATACGATGAGGAGACTTGACCATGAAGCAACTCAACCCAAAACCCGAACTAAAACATTCTAGAAGACACTAGAAGGCAACACCAGGAAGCCTGGGCCCACCTGGCATAGGGTCCTGCGGCCGCCGGGGCCATTCATGGCGGCCGCCAGGTGGGTCCCACCTGTCGGTCTCTCCTTTCTAGGTCGGTTTCATACCGCCATTGAGGACAGATCTACACCGTTGCCAAGGTCGGTTTGATCCAAGGGCTACCGTGCATCGCCCGGGGCTATATAAGGAGACCCCCGACCCCACGGGTAAAACCCTAATTCATACCTATTCATTCTACTTCAAGTCCCATCATCAAGACCCCAAGTCAAGATCCCAAGCCCTAGTTTCACCATATTAGAGCATTAGCTATCTAGGCTAGATTAGAGGAAGTCAAGCTTGCCTTGGATTCCTGATTGTCAAGAAGTAGCGGGAGCCGAGCTTCTCGTGGCTTCTCTCTTGTATCCAATTTGTAAGTATTTGGTTGGAATACAATTGCTATGACATTGCTCGATTTAATGATTATATTCTTAGTTATATGTTTCTATGCTTATTATGATTATATACTTAGTATAGCTAGATTGCATTTATATTCAAGCATGGAGTTATATAGCGCTCACTTAATGATGTCTTGGGTGAGTGGTCAACAATGTGTAAACGTGGTGTTTATACAACGTTTGCTGCGATCGCACCCTACATTCCGGGTTGTGTGGTAGATCGTGGATGTGATATTGCCATTGAGTCCTTTGTAATCCACCCCTTCGAATGTAGGCCTAGTTGAACTTTATTACTATGGTAGACATGCTTTGTTCTTGATCTTCCTTAGTAATGTTCACCATGTGTAGACATATTGCTCTCTTGCCATGATTACTAGGTGTCTTTGCACTAATCTAAGTATGCATTGACATATGATTAAGAGTAACATAGGAATATTCTGGCTATTCTACCTATACCATGTTATCATTGCCTTTATGACATATTCTAGTGGCACACCATGATCTTAGACTTGGGCAATTATCATTATCATTTATCTTTATTATGTGACTCGTCTGCTTACGAGTAATGTTAGATACATATGGTTTACTCTACATTATTACACCGCAAGTAATTCAATCTCTCTAAACCATAAGCCTACCCCTTCCCCGTGGTAAAATATAAATACGATACCTGGATAGACTCCGGTGAAGTGCTACAATTTGTATTTCTATCTGTGCGCTTGCAGATATCATGCTTATATTATTATATAGATTTCAAGAGGCATATCAAGAATACCATACACGCATTTCTTAGAGCATTCTTTGCTAGGGTGATAGACTAGTATGTAGGTGATGCCTAGAGATGTGTGGTACACCTCTTGTCCATATCCCTGGTGAGATTAACTCCACTATGGATAGTGTTGCGAGCATACACACCATGACTAATTCCGCTTAACTCTCTCTCATTGACCACAACTAACTTTTGCTGGAATGTGAGATTAACTCCACATCCAGGCTAACTCATTAGATAGATACCATTATACATTTCTGGCGCTGTCCTAAGGTTGGATCCTAGATCTACCCTTTTTGTGATTGCGTTAAGAAATGTCAACACCTGGTCATAAAGACAAACGTAGGCATTTGGGCCGGTCACCAAAATTACGGTGGGACACGGGCAGCAGCCCGCCGATATCTTGTTCGCTTCAACCTTCGACCGCATGAAACTCGGCCGAAACCTTCTTGGCCCGGTAGGGGAACCCACTCTTTGGGTTCGGAGGTCGCAAGTTCGGGCCATCGGTAAAATCACGTTGCCGGGTCACCTTCGGAGGTGGACCCAACCCTCACACCGAGAACATCACCTTCGATGTAGTCGACATGTACTACAACTACAATGCCATCTTCGGTCGAGGCATCATCAACGCTTTCGGGGCCGCACTCCACTCGGGGTACCTCTGTATGAAAATACCCTCAATCAGCGGAGTCATAGCAGTATTTGGGGACCAAGACCTAGCACGAGCAGCGGAGGGCGCCGTGGCGCCAGGGCAGCGGAACGTCCACGCCCTAGAAGAGGAGAAGCAGAAGCAAAAGGAGAAGGAAGAGCCGGAGGATCAGGATAAGCCTCCGCGGGTACAACCGGTGGAGGAAACCAAAAAAGTCCGGGTGTGCCTCAACGATGCCACCAAAGAAGTGACAATCTCCGCTCTACTGGACCCCGACTCCGAAGGGCGGCTTACGCAATTCTTGAGAGAGAACAGTGACGTCTTCGCCTGGAGCGTGGAGGACCTCCAGGGAGTGGACAGGGACCTCATCGAGCACAACCTTCATGTGAAGCCGGAGGCCGCCGCCCAGAAAGTAAGCTCCGAAAGATGTCCGAGGAAAGAGCCCTAGCGGAGGTCAACCACCTGCTGGATGCGGAGGTCATCCGCCCCGTAAAGTACCCCACCTGGTTATCCAACGTCGTCCTCGTAAAAAAGCAGAGCCTCACGAAGGACAAAACAGAGCCCCCCAGATGGCAAACGTGTGTCGATTTCACAAGCCTAAACAAAGCGTGCCCCAAAGACGACTTTCCCCTACTCGGATCAGTACCCTCGTGGACTCTGCCGCAGGCTGCGAGATGCTCTCTCCCTGACTGCTTCTCAGGCTATCACCAAATCTGGATGAGTAAGGAGGACGAGGAGAAGACCAGCTTTATCACTCCCTCCGGAACTTACTGCTTCCGGCGAATGGCTGAGGGCCTCCGCAACGCAGGCTCAACCTTCGCCAGAATGACAGCGGAGGTGTTTGCGGAGGACAAGGCGGTTTCCGCGTATGTTGATGACATCGTGGTACAGAGCAAGCGCAAGCAAGACCACATCACTGATCTCGACAGGACCTTCGCAAACCTCCGCAAAGCAAAGCTGAAACTGAACTCCGCCAAGTGCGTCTTCGGAGTTAGCAAAGGGAAGCTACTCGGGTGCCTAGTCTCAGCCAGAGGAATCGAGGCCAACCCCACCAAAATCGAAGCAATCACCAGAATGGAGCCTCCGACCAACAGGAAGTTAGCGCAGCGTCTCGCCGGCCGTTTGGCATCCCTGAGCAGATTCATTTCCAGATCCGCAGAACGAGGCCTCCCTTTCTTCGAGGTACTTAAAAGCACGGAGCCATTCAACTGGGGCCCTCCGCAGCAGAAGGCCTTCGAAGACCTCAAGGCATACTTATCTAACCTCACAACCCTCGCGGCCCCGGACCCAGGCGAAGGACTATTGTTGTACGTCGCAGCGTCCCCTCACGTGGTCAGCGCAGTCCTTGCGAAGGAGGTCCAGGAAAGCCACCAAAGCAAACAGACTCCCCATATACTTTCGTGTTAGAAACACTCGAAGGACCAAAGAAGCATTACACCGAGCCGGAAAAGGTGGCCTACGCGGTGGTTATGGCGGCACGAAAGCTAAAACACTACTTCCAAGCTCACGAGATCACGATACCTTCGAGCTTTCCATTTGGACAACATATTCGGGGAACCCGAGTCGGGTGCGGCGAATAGCGAAGTGGGCAACAGAGATCGGAGATCATGCAATTAGGTTCGTCGGCGGAACAGCAATAAAGTCTCGGGGCCCTCGCAGATTTTGTGGCGCATGGACACCCGACATCTACAATCAGGCAACAAAGCTCGACCCCATCTGGACAGCCCACACAGATGGAGCCTAGGGTGCCTCCGCTCCGAGCATAGCGGCGTCCTTACCTCCCCCTCCGTAGTCAAGCTCCGCTCACGCGGCTCGTCTTGAGTTCCCCGTGCACCAACAATGTGGCGAATCACGGCGGTCCTTCCGGCCTTGAACAAGTTATGAGGCGGTATCCACAGCGGAGGGCCATAATCGAGAAACAGATTCAGAGGTGGTGTCCGGCCGGGTGGAGAAGAACAACAAGGCCCGTCATTTGGAGCTCTAGAAATACCCGCAACGAGTGCAAAAATTGAAGCCTCCTTCCTTGGGGTCACCACAAAGACGATACGGTAGAGACAATAGCGGCGAGATGAACTAGCTAAGGTAGCGGCTCGCTCGAACCCCTACCCCCGATGTGTTCTACGAGGTCCTTCGCCCCCCACAACCGACGCACCCTCCGCAACCCCAAAGTTCGCCAACGCGATCGCCAAGACCGAGAGCCCGCTTATCGCGTTCATTAAGGGCCACCTCGAACCGCAATCAAAAGAGGAAGAGAAGAGAATAGCGCAGAAAGTGCGAGGGTACAAAATCATCAATGACCAACTGTACAAGGCCTCCGTCACCGCTCCACTGCTGAAATGTGTGTCGCCCACTCGGGGACGGGAGATTCTTGCGGAGGTGCACGAGGGGCATCTCGGCGGTTCTCAAAGGGGCCCGCGAGCCCCTGGTTGGCAAGGTGTTCGAGCAAGGGTTCTCTTGGCCAACCGCACTCAATGATGCAACCGAGCTCGTCAAAGCACCGAAGAGGGCCGCCAAATGATGGCACACCACTCAAACTTGCCGGGGGCTCCGACCACCCTAATCTACCCAACATGGCCTTTGCAAAGGTGGGGAATCGACTTGATTTGTAAATGCAGAACGTGCAAAGAATTAAAGTCTAACAATCACCCCCAAATTCTTCTGCACCTCGATTACTCTCAACTACTGCCTGAGCTCGATGAATCTGACTTTGCCAAGTGCCTTCGTCAGAATATCAGCTAACTGGAGCTGGGTGCTCACATGATCAATGTCAATCATGCAATTCTCCACACATTCCCTCACAAAGTGATACTTCGTGTCTATGTGCTTGCTTCGATCATGATGTACAGGATTCTTGGTCAAAGCTATGGCAGACTTGTTGTCGACAAGGAGGCTAACCTTTGGTGTGGAAGCAACTCTCCCATCAGTCTACTGAGCCAGATACCTTGGCAAGCTGCCCGAGCACTTGCAATGTACTCTACCCTCACATGAAGAGAGGGCCACCACTCTTTGCTTCTGAGAAACCCAAGTCACCAAATTCATTCCCATAAAGAAAACTGAGCCACTCGTGCTCTTTCTATCATCCACATCACCTGCAAGATCACTGTCACTGAACCCCAACAGTTTTGGTTCAGATGTGCCTGATTTCATGTATCTGCACCCATAGCCCACAGTTCTAGCAATGTACCTCAAGATTTGCTTCACTGCTGCCCAATGACTTGCCCTAGGTGACTCCATATACCTACTCATAATTCCCACAGAGTAGGCAAGATCTGGCCTTGTGTTCACGAAATACCTCAGGCTCCCAATAATACTCCTGAATCTTGTTGCATCCACTAGAGGGGTCTTGTCATTCTTGCTCAGCTTCAATTTGTTCTCCATGGGCATATGACAAGGATTGCATCCAGCCATGCCAGCCTTCTCAAGAATTTTCAGAGCATAAGCATTTTGACAGATTGTTGTCACTCCATCCCTCTGATCAACTTGGATCCCCAAGTAATATGAAAGTAGCTCAAGATCAATCATACTAAAGCTTTTCATCATCCGCTTCTTGAATGCTAAGATTCTCTCTTGACTTGTCCCGGTGATGACTAAGTCATCCACATACACTTTCGCACTAGCAAGAAACCCTTTGTCCTCGATGCCTATACACAAAGATGCTCTAGTGGGTTTTCGACAAAACCAAGCTTTGATCAGCCACCGTCAAGCCTAGCATTCCAAGCCCGGGGTGCCCGACGAGCCCATACGATTGCTTTTCTTCAGCTTCAGTACCTTGCCACTTCCATTTGCAACAACGAAACCAGGAGGTTGCTGTACATACACCACCTCAACCAAGTCTCCATTCAAGAATGCCGATTTAACATCCATGTGATGCACCTTCCATCCACTTCTTGCTGCCAGTGCCAAAATTAGTCTGACAGTCTAAATTTCGCCACCGGTGCATATATACTTCATCAAGTCCACCCCCAAACGTTGAGCATATCCCTTGGCCACCAGACGGGCCTTGTGTTTCACCACATTCCCATTTGGATCCTTCTTCACTTTAAATACCCATTTGAGACCTATGGCTTTGTGTCCTGGTGGTAGGTTTGCTAGCTGCCAGGTTCCATTTGACTGAATCGACTCCATCTCAGCCACCATTGCATCTCTCCAACACCTCTCACTCAAAGCTTCACCCACACCATTGGGTTCTTCTGCTGCTAGGAGGCACAGCCCACTATACTCAAAGTCTTGCAGTTCATTAGTGGTGTCCAATATATATTGTACAGTTCTGAACTTATTTGGGACCCCATCTGAATTGACAGACTCTCCTATAGGTGGTGTTGCATATTCCACAGCTTGCCCAATTGGGCTCCCCACTGGTGTGTGATCCTAGCTATGCATAGGGCTTGAATCAATGGACCACTGTCCTGGAGATGCTGGTGCTTCAACTGGAACAAAAACTGAATTTTCAGTCATACTGCCTGAACCTGCGTTGTCGGGCACTGTTTCTTGTCCGGCAACAGAGTAATACTCCACTTCAAAGCTAGCTGCTCCCGATCCGGCTGTTTTTCTTCACTCCACTTCCAAGCTCGATTCTCCTCGAAGATTACATCTCTAGATGTGTGGAGTTTCTTGGCTGTTGGATCATATTGGGGAGGGCGACCCTCGCCAAAGAACGGGCTCCGCAGCCCCGCCTCTTTGGGCCAAGGCAAAGAATGCAAGACAACCCAAGTTCGAACATGCAGGTTCTTCCAGCGGAGGGACCTCCGCTGCTAGCGACGCAAGGCGAAGGACGAGTCCACTGGACAATTCCACCGGCTTCGCGAAACCGACTCGGGACGACAACACCGCTAACTCCTTTGGACCCCGCAGGATGTCTCGAGCGAAGGGACCTTCGCTGTGGCCACAAGGCGGAGGCCCGAGCGAGGTAGGCCGCGGAGGGCAAGGCCTCCGCCCGATTGACAAGCGGGGCGGCGCGAAGGGACCAGGCCGTTCATCAGGGAGATGAGGAGCTTCGAAGCGGGGGGGATGAGCGAAGGCCACCGCGTCCCCCGGAGGGCCCCGTGCTGGGCCGGAGCGCCTGGCGGCGGGTAGGAAACCCTGAGAGATGGCTCACCATAGTGTTAGCCCAGTTTTGGCCTTGAGTAGTGACTATACCATTATACCCCTGCGAGGGTCCATGAGTCATGGATGCCTTGTAATGTACTTGGATGTAAAATGGCACCCGACCCTTCACCTCCCCTATAAATACCCGGGTACGGGCCTTGGGGAGGGGAGGTTGGTGGCCGAATTTATTGGCCATTTAACCAAATTTGTACGTTCGCTATTGGTTTCGAGCCCCGTGTCTTCTCTAGCACCTTCAGATGGTCGTCGTTGACCTCCGCCCGCCCTTACCCTCGCAACCTCAGCCGAGGGTGAGGCCAATCGGAGGCCGACGATTGTTCCCGCACCTTGTCCTTCGTCACTTACACGTTCCTGTGGGAAGCCCTCGCCCCTCCTCCCGTGACCTCCAGTATCGAAGGTCAGAGGAGCAGGAGTGAACCCCACAGATCATACAGCCTATAACCCTTTGTCCCCTTCTCATACCCGATGAACACCATTGGGGTGGACCTGTCTGAGAGCTTGCTTATTCCAGGACCTGCTGTTGGCGGTCATTATCGAGTATATTATACCGCCAACCTTTATCCAATTCATGAGAAAGGGGCAAACTTATGTTACATATACCTTTACTTCTAACCTAGTTCCACTTGTATTTGTAGAAATTATGTTTTGCGTGTATAAGAGTGGAAACAGTACAAAGTCGTCAAATAAATTAGAAAGCGTATTGAATAAAAGACGCCAAGGAGTGGATCAATCAAGAGGACCAAACCTCACGCACAATTTGGCCCATGCACCATCATAGGCCCAACATTTGAAGGACAAAACGCGCAACAGGGAGAAGGCGGGGGGCCGGGAGGCCCGGCCCAGGGGCCGGCCACAAGCGCATGAGGGGCGGCCCAAGCAAATTTTCGCCAAAATTTGCCGCCCTTTCTCTCGGCGGTTTGGACCGGTCTTCACGCGGGCGGTTGCATGTGGTGCAAAGTTTCGTTCCCGCCAAGAAGACCTCGAAGCAAGGAGAGCCCTCCATTCACTTCTCCTCTCCACTATATAAAAGAGAGGCACCCCTCACTTTAATACACACACACACACACAACACATTACACATTGTTACATCCTTACCTTGAGCTCTACTCTCTCCACTTCATTAGTTTAGTAGTAGGATTCGAGTTAGGCAAAGCTTCAAGGAGGGCTTGTCTCCTTGGAAGGATCTTTTGGTAATTTACTATGAAGTTCTTTCCTTTATTCAAGTCTCATTATTTATATCACAATGCATAAGAACTAGAGTATAGTTATCCTCATGTTATATTCATATTGTGCCAACTAGAGTATAGTTAGTATGATGTGAAATTTAACATGACTAACTTTAGGCTAATTGAATCATATATTGTTCTTGGAACGTAGTAGAACTAAGCTCGGGTGATGGTCTGGTGTACCTTCGGGTTTACCTTTACTCTTGCCATGTCGATCCGTAGGGTCGGGGTACCTAGGGGGGTTTAGGTAGTTTTCTATAAACGTAAGCGTGGTGCTTAGGTCTATAGAGAATCATCTAGGAAATGCCGGCATCCCACGGTAGTGAGGTAGGCGGCAGATGGTGATAGCTCTGTTCGTCCTTCGCACTCCTCCACGTCCGGGTGTCGGGTTGGAGTCTTATCAAGTGTCACCGGCTGGCATATACCAGCCGCAGGCATCTCCTCATCACTTTAGCCCATCTCTACAATGAACCATGAATGACATATGTAGACTATAGTCTGACGCATTGGCGATATTAGAATAGCCAACTCAACATAGATTTTCCTTTTCTTGTTATTTCCTATTTATTCCTTCTAGTGCTCAAGAAGTGTGTGTGTCACCACTATCTCCAATATTATTGTCACTTACCCCTGTACATGATTAGTGGCTATCCATACATACATTGTGGGCTATCATCATCATATTAAATCTAAACCTGCCTTCCCATGGGAAAATATAAATGAACGATACCCGAATAGTCCAGGGTGAAATGCTACGATGATAGATCCCGGCGCTGCGGGTTGACCCTTGCAATATTCAATTTATCTATCACCCGACTCTCTCGGCGTTATCATTAAGGATAATATTTATTCTTAATGATTGCGTTAAGAAACGCCAACAAGCATTTCTCGGCGCCGTTGCCGGGAAGCGAGGAGCGGGGTTAAAAAAAAAAAATATTAATAAAGATGATCATAACCACATGTATGGATGATAGCCCTAATCTTTGCAAGGCTAACTCTTTTTTGTTTTCTTCCCGTTGTGGATGAAAACAGAGATAGTGTATGACTGGTCGCAACCTCGCCGAATAACTTCGTCGACGATCCGCAGAGGCCGCCGAAGGAGTCGGGCTCGGGCCACTCTTCCGTCATCACTCCCGAGGAGGTTGCACCCGTCATCCAAGTACCATCTTCATCAACACTCATGGCCACCAAGACACTCCGTGACTACTGTCCCCCCCATCGTGGGCAATGTCCCGCTTGGCCCCCGTGTCAACTTGGGTGACAAGAACTTTGAGATAAGGACCGGCCTCATCACGATGGTACAAGCAAGTCCATTCTGTGGACCGCCAAGCGAGGACGCAAATGCTCATCTCCGTAACTTCTTGGAGCCGCGGCGACACAATCGATCATCAAGGACGTTGAACCGGATGCAATCAGGCTCCGCTTGTTTCCCTTCTCCCTTGTGGGGAAAGCGAAGCAATGGTTCTACAAGGACAAGGAGGTGTCAAGACTTGGAGTAAATGCTCCACCGCATTCCTCGCAAGGTTCTTCCCAATGGGCAAAACCAATGCCCCGCGGGCAAGAATTTCCAATTTTCGCCAGAGAAAGAATGGAACCCATACTGTAGGTGGGAGAGGCCGCAAGAGTACATCCTCGCCGCCGCACCATGGCATGGAGAAGTGGCTTGTCCTTCGTAACTTCTACAATGGTCTTACGACCATGTCGAAGGGCCACATAGATGCCGCACCGGGAGGGGCGTTCTTATCCCTCACCGTTGAGAAAGCGTAAGCGCTCATCGAGAAGATGATCGAGAACCAAAGGTGGGGAGAAGAACGGGCCCCTTAAAAAACACAAAAAGGTATGCACACGGTAAAGGAGACAGACCGCTTGCGCAAAGATCGATCTCCCGATGAAAAGACTGGACGACCAAGCTCCGTCATCAAGCGGTGCTACACTCCCCATGGACTCACATATGACATGTGAAGTCTGTGGAGAGGTTGGACATTCGGGAAGTTCTTGTCCCGAAACTCGAGAAGAAGTAGCCTACGTCAACAACGGATTTCGTCCAGGTAATAACAATGGGTGGAACAATCAGAATCGCCCACAAGGAGGTAACAATTACAATTCGAATTACAATTCCAATTTCAATTCCAATCAACCCTCCTTGAAAGATTTAGTTTATGGTCAAGCTAAAATTAATGAAAGTCTTAATAAAAAGATATCGTCTAATGATAAAATGCTTGAAGACATAAACACCAAACTTGAGAATTTATCTTCTGCTGTAATTAATCAATTGAGCTTAAATAAAAAGGTTGAAAAACAATTGTCACATTTAGCAACTTACATTCCTATTAATCAAGATGGAAAAATCCCTAGTCAACCTACGGAAAAGGTTAATGCAGTGGCCACGAGGAGCGGTAAGTCTACTCGTGATCCACCATATCCTAAACATGCAGCAGAAAACTCTCGGCAATCCCAAAGAACCACGACAAGACAAACACAGACGCTCCACCAATCGAAGAAGAACCAAAGAGGAAAGGATTACAACTCAAACTTATGGGGACACAAACTTCATGCCCTTTCCTTCCCGGAAGAGAAAATCAACCGTGGATGAACAATTTGCCCGGTTTGTTGAGATGATCCAGAAGATACATGTGGATGTACCACTAATGGATGTACTCCACATGCCATCTTACGCCAAATTTGTCAAAGCCATCATCAACAATAAGCTGCCCCTACCAACCACTGAGGTGGTAAAACTAACAGAAGCATGTAGCGCAGCTATACTAAATAAACTCCCGGAGAATAAGAAAGACCCAGGATGTCCCACCATCGGTTGTTCAATAGGGACTCAAAGGATTGAGCATGCCCTATGCGACACAGGGGGGCAAGCATCGGTGTCATGTCCAAAGCTGTGTTTGACAAGATGAACTTCACCAACCTGGCACCAACAAGCATGTTGCTCCAACTGGCTGACTCCACAGTCCGTCACCCAGCCGGAGTAGCAGAAGACGTGCCTGTTAGAATCAGAGATCACTTCGTGCCAGTTGACTTTGTGGTGCTAGAAATGGAAACCACTAAGGAAACACCTTTGATCTTGGGACGACCATTCCTGAGCACAGCTGGGGCACACATCGATGTCAGCGCCGGAGAAATCCGCTTCAACATCAATGGAAAGGAGGAAATCTTCAACTTCCGCCCCAAGCCTGAACAATGTTCCATGGTCTACGTCAAACACAAGCCTACCTTGAAGGAAGATACACCTACCACGTCACCATCCAAAAATACGAAGAAGGCATGGCGTGTGAAGCAGGCCTAAAGGTAAGCTTCACTAAAGGTAAGAAATAAATATTTTCCTTCTATAAATTTATTTTCCTCATATTAAATTATTTTTAATATTTGAATTCAAAACCTCTTTAATTAATTAATTTCCTTTTTATTACCATATTCTTTAATATTAAAAAGAATTCCTTTTCATATTTTAATCCCATTGCCATATTTCCCATGTCAATTAAAATATAATATAAATAAAATATATATATTGATAAGATTTTATAAATAATGCCATACTCTGAATAAAACTTTATTCCAAAAAATTCTTAAACATTTATAAAATGAGAGAAAATGAAAAAACGAAGTTTGGTCGAACCCGATTGTTGCTGCATCGCACAACGGGTCGGATTCGACCGTTTGAACGCACCGCCAAAGAGGCGGCAGAGGGCCCGAGGATGGGGCCGGCCGCCGCATTGGGCCGGCCGCCCCCCTGGCAGCGCCTCCTGTCACGGGCCAAACGGCCACATCGCCTAGCCGTTGCCTTCGTCCGAGTGTCGGGGGTGCATCGGGCTATAAATTCGCGAGGTGGCCGGGAGAGCTCTCCACCCCTCTCATTCTCACTCCCTCACTCTCTCATTTTGCTACTTGCTCACTTCCTGCACTCCACAAAGCATTCCCAAGCTCTAGTGCAAGAACACCAAAGACACTCTCTCTCACAAGCTCTCTCTCCCAAGTTCTCTCCAAGAGTAAGCACTTGTTTCCATTCCGTTCGCTTTTTTGTTCGCTAACATGTTCAGAAAGCGGCAAGCGCGATCAAGAAGGGCGTGAGAAGAAGCGCGAGGCTCTCCCAAGGAAGTTCGGGTACACACTTCGACAACGCCGAAGCATACGAAGAAGACACACCTCGCAAGAGCAAGAGCAAGAACAAGCACCCCGGGGATGACGATCGAGGAAGCCGATGCACCGCACCTCGACACGGAAGGAGAACGGGAGATGCAAGCATACAACATCCTCAAGAACCGAGACTTCGCTCCCGCTCCTCGCTTCCCGACGACGCCCTCGAAAAACTAGGTATGGACAACGAATTCCCCATCATTTGGAAAACGTCGGATGGTCCAGATTGCTCCCCTGGATGAGCCAGGCTCTCGCCTCCTCACCATCCAATTTCTAGGATCTTTGGAAGTTCATGATCAGGGTGTTAGCTTCAGACTTTTTAGTCAATTTCACTATTGCACTTGGCAAGAACTAGCTAGGCACATAGGCTTTGATGCTAAGAAATGTTGCACAAACCTAGTTGTTGTTTTACCGCATTTTAATCGTGCCGCCTTTTTTCACTGAAATCTCCACCATAGTTCCTACAGATCCTAGGTTTCGTCCTACTAATGCCAACATACATCACCCAACATTGAAATTTATGCAAAAATGGATTGCCATAACTTTGTTCCCTAGGCAAGAATTTCGTCGTCTTTTGGATGTTGAGATGCAATGCCTCTTTGCCATAGTTCACAAGAGAAAGATTGCTCCTGTAAAAGAAATCATAAAATGCATGCTTAGCAATTTTAAACAATCCACACCTGTTTATTGTACCTCTCTTGTGACAAGGATTGCTAGTAACATTGGTGCATTGCAAGGCAAGAATGTCACATACCTAGATACTCCACCTCCGAAATTTCATTATCACACCTGTTGCAAGGGCACATAATAAAATTTGATGAGAATGACCACGAAGATCTATTATCTATTTTTTTTCGGGATATATAAATGAGATTCCGCTCCCTTACCCGGAACTCTCATTATATAAACCCCCATCCTCACCTTCGCTCTAGTTGAGCTAGACGAAGCACGCAGGAGTTCTGTTTCTCGCAGGTCATCACGAAGGAGAGCTACGGGTGAGGCTAGTGGTTCACAGATGCCACAGCCTACACCCGTACCAGTGCCCACGCCCGGGTTCTTTACACCAACGCTGAACCCCGGGCTCACACCCACCTTCCAGTATGAGGGGATGTTCACACCTCATCCAGACCAAGCAGGAGGGTCAGCATGGCATGAGACACACACAGTGTCCTCCGACTCCGAAGGGATGCCACCACCACGTCACTCTACGGTGGACCCCAGAGCGCTCCAAGAGATCAACACCCGACTCGGGAATGTGGAACTCCGCACAGGTGAGATTGCTTGATCACTCACCGGTTTTGTGGGGTTTCCGATCAACGCCATCAGCAGCATTACCGCAACACCAAGCAGGAGGCGGGCGGAGACGGCAGGGAGCACGAGAGGCACGCGGTTGGCGTTCCGGCGCCACATGGGGTACTACCCCTAACCCATAGGCCATCACCAGCTTGGGGGGAGGACCCCACGGAGGTAAGTACCTACCTCCCTATCATTTTATTTTATCTCTTAGTTTTTCATTTTCATTTCCTTTAAAAAAATGAAAAGAACAAAAATATGATTCCACTCCAATATGTAGTATAAGGATGCTTAATTTCTCTGAAGTTGAAATGATGAATAGTTGCTCTGTCTATAGTTCAATTTGCACCTAGTTCATAACATTGTATTCCCCAATGTTTAAGTTTATTGGCTTAACTTGTCTTGTCCTAAAACTTAATGATTTGTGGGTATGCAAACACATGATTCTTCTCTAAGCTATTGCCGGATATGATATGGTAAAAATAGAATCTACTATGATTTTGTTCTAAGAGAGATTCATCATTCGGAGAATAATTTCCAAAATTCCTTAATGATCAAAATTCTCATGATAGCCTATGTGAGACACCTGTCATACGCTTTTGATCAAGATTCACATTCACATTGCCAAAAATAGGTTATGGGCTAAGCTAGAAAAAATAGACGTGTGTCCGAAAAAATAAAACAATGGGTACTTCGATACCGCCTCTAAAAAAAAAAAAAGAAGAGAGAGAAGAATAATGGACAAGTGTCCGAGGGCGAGTAGAGCCCACTTCTCTAAAAAAGAAATAAGAGCTAGCCCATATCTTATCAAAAAAGAAATAAAATTTCACTTGCACATCTTGATCAAGTCTTATGACTTGTTTCTCCTTATGGTTTGCACACCGAGATGATTTAAGGAATCATTACTTAAAATCTCGCATGAATGATCAATCAAAGAATGAATGACTAGTGTTTCTATGAAAACCGTTCTATCTTGCAATAACCCAAGAGTTTGGAGAATGTTATAAGCCCCATATGATTTAAGTAAACAAGGATAGATAAAAATGCCAATTTATTTAAACAACGGAAGAATACTTTATTATGAGCATGGTACATTTTGAAATATATCGGCATTGTAGCAACTCCCCGATCAACAACCAAACACTTAGCTATTTGCTCGGGAGGAGCAAAGGTTAAGCTTGGGGACTTGTTGGCGGTCATTATCGAGTATATTATACCGCCAACCTTTATCCAATTCATGAGAAAGGGGCAAACTTATGTTACATATACCTTTACTTCTAACCTAGTTCCACTTGTATTTGTAGAAATTATGTTTTGCGTGTATAAGAGTGAAAACAGTACAAAGTCGTCAAATAAATTAGAAAGCGTATTGAATAAAAGACGCCAAGGAGTGGATCAATCAAGAGGACCAAACCCACAAGCACAATTTGGCCCATGCACCATCATAGGCCCAACATTTGAAGGACAAAACGCGCTTGGGAGAAGGTTTGGGGCCGGAGGCCCGACCCGGGGCCGGCCGGCGAGGGGCGGCCGGCGCAAATTTTCGCCAAAATTTGCCGCCTTTCTCTCGGGCGGTTTGGACCGGTCTTCACGCGGCGGTTGCATGCGGTGCAAAGTTTCGTTCCGCCAAGAAGACCTCGAAGCAAGGAGAGCCCTCCTTTCACTTCTCCTCTCCACTATATAAAGAGAGGCACCCCCTCACTTTAATACACACACACACACACACACAACACACTACACATTGTTACATCCTTACCTTGAGCTCTACTCTCTCCACTTCATTAGTTTAGTAGTAGGATTCGAGTTAGGCAAAGCTTCAAGGAGGGCATGTCTCCTTGGAAGGATCTTTTGGTATTTTACTATGAAGTTCTTTCCTTTATTCAAGTCTCATTATTTATATCACAATGCATATGAACTAGAGTATAGTTATCCTCATGTTATATTCATATTGTGCCAACTAGAGTATAGTTAGTATGATGTGAAATTTAACATGACTAACTTTAGGCTAATTGAATCATATATTGTTCTTGGAACGTAGTAGAACTAAGCTTGGGTGATGGTCTGGTGTACCTTCGGGTTTACCTTTACTCTTGCCATGTCGATCCGTAGGGTCGGGGGTACCTAGGGGGTTTAGGTAGTTTTCTATGAACGTAAGCGTGGTGCTTAGGTCTATAGAGAAGCATCCGGGAAATGCCGGCATCCCACGGTAGTGAGGTAGGCGGCAGATGGTGGTGACTACTGTTCGTTTTTCGCACTCCTCCACGTCCGGTGTCGGGTTGAGTCTTATCAAGTGTCACCGGTCGACATATACCAGCCCTATGCAGCATCTCCTCATCACTTTAGCCCATCTCTCGCAATGAACCATGAATGACATATGTAGACTATAGTCCGACGCATTGGCGATATTAGAATAGCCAACTCAACATAGATTTTCCTTTTCTTGTTATTTCCTATTTATTCCTTCTAGTGCTCAAGAAGTGTGTGTGTCACCACTATCTCCAATATTATTGTCACTTACCCCTGTACATGATTAGTGGCTATCCATACATACATTGTGGGCTATCATCATCATATTAAATCTAAACCTGCCTTCCCATGGGAAAATATAAATGAATGATACCCGAATACTCCCGGTGTGAAATGCTACGATGATAGATCCGTGCGCTTATGGGTTGACCCTTGCAATATTCAATTTATCTATCACCGACGCTCTCTCGGCGTTATCATTAAGGATAATATTTATTCTTAATGATTGCGTTAAGAAACGCCAACACCTGCATTCTTCACATGAGCCACACATCCAAAAGTGCGAAGATGGTGCACTTTGGGCTTTCTGTTGTGCCATGCTTCATAGGGCCTCTTCCCACTCAGGCTCCTGGTGGGTGCTCGATCAAGCAGATACACTGCTGTCGACACTGCTTCTCTCCAAAATTCTCCCAGTATGTCCTTGCTCTTCAAGAGACATCTGGCCATCTCCACCACCGTACGGTTACGCCTCTCAACGACACCATTACGTTGAGGTGTGTACGGTGTTGTTGTATAGTGCTTCAACCCTTGCTCATCACGTAAACTCTGGGCGTAGAGAGTTAAACTCCCCACCTCGTCGCACCGCGAAAAGCTCTTAGTTTTGCACCCTTCTCTGTCTCTGCAAGTGCCTTGACATGCTTGAAACATTGGTAAGCTTCACTCTTGTTCGTCGAAATTCCACCCACATATATCGACCGAAATCATCAACAATGAGAAGAAAGTAACTTCTTCCACGATGTCCGTGGTTTGATCTCGTCCACGTGAGATCAGCATGGAAGAGATCCGGGGGCTTCTCACCTCTACCACAAGCCACCGATGGAAATGATTGCCTACTTTGCTTTTCCCAATGCACAGCCATCACAAAACTCCTCCACTCGGTCTAACAATGGCAAGCCCTCCACCATTCCCTTCTGCCCGAGCTCCCTCAAAGCTCTAAAATTTAAATGACCATAGCGAGCATGCCAAACCCAATTTTTTGTCGTGGCCTTGGACATCGACACAGGGAGCGATTGGATGCACTTTCAGCGGTATAGCCGATTTTTTTGACTCTAGGTGCTCGAGCTAACAGACATGTTTCAACATCAAACACCTCACAAAATCCATCTTCAAAGACTACCTTGCACCCTCCCTCCTCTAGTTGGCCCAAACTCACTATGTTACTCTGCAACTTGGGAATGTAGTAGACTTCGGTGAGTACCTTTTGCCCTTTTGTTTTGGTCTGGAGCATGACCGATCCCATGCCCTCGATCTCGATGAGGGAGCCATCGCCGAAGCGCACCGAGCCGCGCACCAACGTGTCGAGGAGACGGCGCTGACGAAGCCCCGTCATGTGATTGCTTGCCCCTGTGTCGAGGACCCACACCGCCTTGTCGCCGCCGAGTTCACCCGAGAACACCTTCTTGTGCAGATGCACGACTTGATCGGCTGCATCCCTCATGACGTCGTGTGGCCGTTCCACCGTGTGCACGGCGTTCACGGGCCCGGCGGCAAAGAATGCCGACGGCTCATGATCCGCCTCGCACATGATGCGCCTCCTCCTTGCGCTCCTTCCTCGGCTTCTTGCAATCTTGCCGCCAGTGGCCATACGAGCCATAGTTACGGCATCTTCCCTTCCTTCTTGGCGTCCCCTCCATCGTCAACTTGACTGGACTCTCCCTCTTGTCACCGTGCGCACCGCCCTTCTGCTTGGCCGGACTTGATCCGCCGCGCTTCTCGCCACCACCTGATGATGACGACTCGGGAGCCAGGCGATGGCGATACTTGGAGAGCCACTCCTCCTCGGTCAGCAGAAGCCGACCGATCTTCTCCGTCACCGAATCAACCTCGAAACGATCCTCCGCGAGATTGAGCCGGCCCACCAGATCCTCCACCGACATGCTCTTGACATCGAGACACATCTCGATCGAGACCGCTACTTGAGAGTAGCACTTTGGCAGGACGCGCAGCATCTTCTTCACGACCCTCGAGTCGTCAATGGTTTCCCCAAGCCCTCGCAGATCCTCCACCAACGTGGTGAGGCGCAGGGCGAAGTCATCCACCTGCTCGCTGTCCTTGAACGAGATATTCTTGAAATCTTGCAGTAGGCGTTGGGCATGGACCTCCTTGACGCGATCCGCCCCAACCCTCATGCTTTTCACCACCGCCCATGCCTCCTTCACCGTCTTCTTTCTCCCCAGCGTCGCCCACATCTCCTTCGGCACTGATCTGAGCAGCGCGCTCATCGCTTGCCGATCATGGGCGCGCTTGACGCCGTCGCCGCCGGGCTCCACGGCCTCCCAGATCTCCAGGGCTTCAAGGTTGCACTGGACTAGCATGGCCCACTCATAGTAGTTTGAGCGGGTCAGCATAGGCCACACCCAGAGCTCTCATGAACACCGCCCGCCGATGAACTCCCGGATGCACCGTCACCGCCCATGTTGCTCGCCGCCGGATTTCTTGGGGGAATCACGAACTTCTTGCGCTGTGGTGGGCGTGGAGGGCTCACAGAGCCGTTGTAGAACATAAACGGGCTCCGATACCACTTGTTGGCGCCGGGCTGCCGGAGTAGCAGCACGACGATGATCGGCGACCGCCGCGACGACGGGTCACACCGAGAGCTGCTCTGGAACGCACGCGAACACGGTGTACACGAACAGATTTTGCGCCGCCAACGATAGCGACTTGTTCTGGGCCTTTCATTCATTATTTATACCCGTTGTACATAGTTTGATCCGAGATCCCCGCGCCGCACTCGCTCATGCTGTGTCGCGTGCCTGCCTATGGTGCAGGAACGTTACATGCGACGCGGCGGCGTGGACTACTTCCACGCGCCGAGAACGCAGCTCGGGTCTGGTGGTTACAACGTTCGTTTCAGAACATGCAATTGACTAAACATGGGAAATAAACATGCACTACACCTATTACATTCTTGTAAATGTAGAACGTGCAAAGAATTAAAGTCTAACACAGAGAGCATCACAATGCTGCAGACACGTAGCCAAGCCTTAGCTGTGCCGCCTCTCCATGTCGTGAGCAAACACACGATGCCAAAAGGCTCGGTCTAGTGCCATGCCTCGCACGACCATGGTCACGTCCCGGTTGTTTGCGCATCCAAAGCCAAGTCATGACCTGGCTTGCTCAAACACACGCAGATACTGACTCTGGCCGAGCACTCACGAGCCCCTCACCATGACTTCACCGACACAAACATGGCCACACCGAGCCGCACGGCCTAGGAAATTTTGCCGCCATGCGTGAACGCCATAGCAGTGGTGCCGCCACGACGAGTCGTTGTTCCCGTTTCATCGAGCCCCGACCGCTGCCTAGACATAACCTGTGAGGCCTGTCCTGCCTAGATGCACCTTAGGGCAGCCGCAGCGGTGAGTCGACTCACCTCAGATAAAGGCAGCCACGCCAACTAAGGGCGTCCACAATGGTAATAGCTAGTACTAGCTACGTAGTCGGCTGACGTGGAGGTGAGAGACAATAACAAAGACTATTTTATATTCTTGGTCCCACATGCTCGTCTCATGTGTTTTGACCACGTGAAATAGTCCATTATTTGCATGTAGCTAGTGATTACTCTATCTCCTACTTTTTTTCCCGCCACGTCACATCTAGATAGCCAAATAGCTAACCATTACGGACGGCTGAAGCGCATGAGTCGACTCCAAGCCCAATAGTGCCATAGGCCCCACAGCAAATTAAAAAAATCCATAAACAATGCCGGCCTTCCTTCTTCCATCGTAGTACTAGTACTTTCTTCCATCAGTAAACAAGGACCATCAGTAACGTGATCAGAAAAGCGGTAGAAATACATGCATTCATATTTACTAGATGAATGCCTTATTCCTCAGCGAACAAGGATGACATGCCGTGGCTGTTGCTACTGTTCCTAACCACTACTTCCGTCTAGCTGAACAAAGCCCCAACAATATTTATTCAGAAGTGGCCATGGATGGACTAACCTGGATGTGGTACTGCCTCTGTCCCTACTGTATCACGGAGATGAGCCTGATGCCCTAATGACAATGTAGACACAGAAGCAAGCCCTAATGACAATGTAGAAACAGAAGCAAGATCCTGCTCGCCCAGCAGCAGGTATACCTTCCATTCCAAGCCAAGGAAGAAATTCAGATTTCGTGCCAATCGAAGAAGCATTCATTTATTCATTCATTCAGGTGTAGTAGCCTAGTAGGACTACTCACGATGAGGAGGCTGAAAGCGAACTGGTTGGCCTAGTTGAGGCTGTAGATGCTGTGACCTACAGATAAAAACTGGAGTAATCAATCAAGCCTGCTACTATCGGTCGTCGACGTTCCGGCAGCCCTGGGCGTCTTGGGCGACGACATCCTGCCACCGGCGTAGGCCCAGCGGACGGCCCTCGGGCTGGTGCACGCCTTCGCCGTGACGGGCTCGGTGCAGCGGCGCACGAGCTGGAGGTCATCTGCCCACGGGGAGAGTCCCTCACAGGCGCGGAGGACGACAACGGTCATCCACGAGGACGCCACGACGTAGCTCAGGAACGCCTTGGCCCTCGGCACGGAAGGCGGAGGTTGCCCTCCTCCATCTCCTCCGTCATCTCCAGGTACTCGGCGGCTCAGCGAAGCACGGCGACGTTGGCGGCCGTGATGTCCTCCACCACGCCGTAGCAGAACTTGGCGGCCAGCTCGAACGCGCCGTGGCCGCCCGGCAGGTCCGGCAGCTCCAGCACGGTGACGGCGTCCGGGCCGTGAAGCGCCGACGACTCGTCGATGAGTCGCGCCAGACGAGCGCTCCGGGTCACCATTGGGTGCTTGTGGACGTGGAAGTTGATGCCGCCCACCTTGATGAGCAGATCGCTTGGGATGTCGCTGCTAGCGTACCGACTGAAACAAACAAACAAGAACAGTCAAAGTAGAATTCCATTTCGATCTTGGCATGCACCTTGTTCGTTCAGGAGATCGATACAGTAGTTGTACCATGACTGGTCTCTGCGCACGAAGCCGCCGTCCGTCGTCTTGGCCGTGCCGCCATGGTCGTCGTCGGTGCTGACGGGGACGAGCCTGCGCTCGGTTACATGGTTCTCCCCTCTCCATAGCTTCCCACGGATTCATCTTCAGTCTCTGCTCTGTGCGATTCTTTTGTTCCTTTAATAAATTGTATCTGCTCAATGGATGGCATATTTATTTATATATATAATAAGCTTTCCATCCACAAGGCTGCAGATGTAGTATCTCGCTCTGATGAGTCTGAGATGGAGTTGCTATAATCACTTGCTTGCATCTGAAGATCCAGGAAACGAAGGAGTCGTAGGACTTTATTATGATTGATTGATTGAGTAAGCAGTATGCTTCGGACTTGTTCTGACTCTTGATGACCCACCTGATGTTGCTGGTGGCACTACCCCTCAGCCGTTCGTTACAACTAGTCGTGTTTGTTGCACGAACGTCTACGTGAACTCATTATGGACGTAAAACCGTGATAGGAACGACAAGGTTTCCAGGAGACTCATTAGAGGCAGGCGACCCAGGAGTGTGCTTCATATTAGTCTTTGCCTCTTTAATTGAGCGAGATGTCGCGCGATCGTTCTCAAACGAAGTGACACCAATTAACTGACTGAAAGAGAACATGTTTGAATGGGCAACTAGTGATGTTATGTCATAGAGACACTGGATCAACCGGTTATACTCATTATTTTTTTGAGTCATGTCCATTAACACTGTAGTAATAATAATCTCTACTTGTACCGCTAAAAAGAACGTAAATGAGATCGTCAGCGCCCCGCGCTAATCCTCCCGCCGCCGGCGTAGGAGGCCCAGCTCCTTCCCTTCCGTTTTTTTTTTTCTCGAACACGCAAAAGGTTTGCGCGTCTTTTGTATTAAGACGAATGAAAAGTTAAGAGTTACAACGACGCGCCATGAACGACGCACTAGGGGGAATACAATTATACCAATAGCTCAGCCCTCCCTAGCAGAAAGAAAACAAACGCGATTACTCACTAGATGAACAACCTAGTCGACATCGCTGTTCAGATGCGACGGCTCGCGCGGCGCGTCGACCGCCTCAGTCCTACACCTGATGAGTCCAGGAAGATCCGGCGCATCGCCTCCTTTTGCGAGGGAGTGCGGTTGTCGCCGTAGACTCTATCGTAGTAGGCCTGTCGCTCCGCCGTAGAGGGCACCGTCCGTCCATCAATGAATCCCATCCGCTACATCACCAACATCTCCCCTCGCTTCGCAACTGGAATATGCGCGAACGGCTGAGCGGTGAGCCTCCTGCTGCGGTGCGGCAGCGTAGGCTCCGGCGGTGACACCTGCACCGGCAGAGGCAACAAAGGCGGCGACGCCTTGCGCAGGACCTTGTCTTTGAATCGCCTTATTCTCTCGCCAAGGGAAGGCGGAGAGGCGACGGCGACTGCGTCCGTGCCGGTAGGTGTGGCTTGCGTGGCGGCCACCGCGCTGACTGCGTCGAGCTGACCACCAGCAGGCGGTGACATACGTGGCTCCTTCCTCGAGCCAAAGCCTGGCGGGTAGTCGTCGTCCACCGCGGCCGTGTGAACGTCCGCAGTATCGTCCTTCCTCGGGCCAAAGCCTAGCGGGCGTGCGTCTTCCTCCACGGCCGCCTCGACGTCCGTGGCATCGTCGAAAACCATCCGCATTGGCGTGACCGACAAACCCAGCCGAGTGGTCACCGAGGGTGAGGCGTGGTGCGAAGGTGGCAGTGACGGCTGCCATAGGCAGTGTGGGCAGCCACCACCAAGCTGTGTGGCCTCCACCTCCGCCCGGAGCGATCGGGCGGAACAACCCGCTTGCTCGGAGAGAAGCCTCGAGCAACATCGGGTCATCCTGATGACACGATCAGCCCGGCGTCGGAGCGCGTCCAGAAGACTTGATGGCTCGACTCGGTGGTGTACACACATGTCGGGCGCGCCGTGCAAATCATCGAACGGCGGCCATGGCAACGCCGCGGGCGCCCCATTGACGCCGGGCGACGTCCGCTGGCCCTACGCCGCCACACCCGATGCGGTTGCACACGGCGCGGCTCGAGACGGCGTCGTCGGCCGCAACCGCAAGGGGGCCCTCGGCGTGTCGGAGTCCAGCGAACCCCGGGGTTGGCGCCGCCGGTTGACCGCCACAGCCTTTGGTGGCATCCACCGCCTGGCCGAGTGCGGCGCCGCCATCGCCATCGCCCGACCACTCCGATCGCCGTAGCTTTTCGGCGTGGCGCCAACGGCGGCCAGATAGTGAGCCACCAGCGGTCCCGGCGCGACAAAGTCGCCCTCGTCGCCGAGGATCGTCGCCGGCCCCGGGCAGCGTGCAGCCCCTAGCGAGGTGGTGGAGGCCGCAACAACGCGACACCGCCGTGGGAGCGACAAGTCGCCACCCGGTGAGCATAGGGACGAGCAATTGAGGCACCTATCATGGAGCGCCTGCGGGATCTTCCGGGAGCCGGTTGTCGCCGCAGCCGAGGCTCCACCGATGTCGTCCCGGGCGCGCCCCGGCGAGGAAGAATGTCGTGCTACCCATCGGCGTTGGGGCGAGAGATCCTCCTACGGCGCCCGAGGCACCTGCGGGCAGGTATACGACCCTCGGCCCGGCCGGGCGGGGATGCCGCTCACGGCGGGCGCGGCCGACCATCCTTCCGCCGGCATTGTCGAGTACCGCCCCGGACCCTCCGGCGCCCTAGCCCGCCTCGTGGCCGTAACAGGACCCGCCCCGAGGCGTAACGTGAGGCACGAGAAGGAGGCCTCGGCGAGCGACGGGCGGCATCCGTAGGTCGAGGGCGGCTCATCCCAGACACGCCGCCATCGCCGCGGCCCAACGTCGGAACTCGAGCGCCCTCGACGAAACCCCCAGGGCGGAAAGGGGCGGCGTCGGGAGACAAGGTGGACCGGGGACCCGGGGGGGGGGCGGATGGGTGGATGAGGAAGGCAACGAGGGAAGAGGCAGCTGAGGTAGAGCTCGCCCGACCGAACCAACATCCCCAACATCCCGCGGCGGGGGCCGAGCGCACCCCCGCGGCTTAACCCCGTCGTAGTCGTCGAGCAGGTCGCCGAGGCCCTCCCTCGCCATTGCTGGGACGCCCTCGACAATGAGCGTGGAGCCGTCCGTGACGCCGAGGAAAGGAGCAACCTTGGAGGGGTCGACCGCCTCAATCTTGGTCGAGGTCTCCCCGACCTCAAGACCAAGGGAAGCAGCCACCTTGGTCGGGCGGGTGACCGGCGGAGCGCAGAAGCGCGGCCGCCGATGGGACAGCTCCTCCACCCGCGGACGGAGACCGCAACATCGCCCACACCCAGGCCGAAGCGTCGCACCGCCAGCGTAGGGTCGACGCCGACGGCCGCCGAGGGAACCACGCCGGATGGCGCGCGGGCTGTCTTCCCCGAGCTGGTTCTCGCTCCTGAGGGTCGGCCAGAGCAAAGCAAATGAAGCGGGCCCACCCGAATCGGAATCCCAGCCACCATGGCCGCCTCAACCATAGCCGAAGTCTCCCCGACCTCAAGGCAGGGAAGCCGACGCTGGCGGCAAGCGGAAGTCGCCGCCGTAGCGGAGCCGCCACGTTGCTGCCGGGCCGCACGGGCGTCCGGCGGCCCGATCCGTAATCGGCCCGACGGCGAGGCCGTGGCGCCATGGTCGGTCGTGGAGCAGCCCCCGAACCCTGGGGGTCGCGCCGCCAGCCCGCCGGGAGGCGGAGCGGGCGGCAGGAAGAGCGCAGGCCGGCCCGGCCACCTGGGGCCGAGACCTCGCGCACCTGGGCGGCGCCCTGCCTCCCTCCGGGAGCGCCGTCGCCCCCACCCGGACCGCCACGCCGCGGCGCCGTTGCGTAAGACGGGCGGGCGTAGCGGCCGATGGCAACGGGCGACGGCATCGAGATCCCTCCCGAAAGGGCCTCCCGATCCACCTCGGGGCACCCATGGCGGGGCGGGGTTGAGGAAGGAGGGGCCGGGAGGAGCCCGCCATGGGCCGGCGGCGGTTTGGCCGGCGAGGCCGGCGCCGCAGGGCCACGCCGCGGCTAGGGTTATGGCGGTGCCCGCCGTGAAGCCATGGCGCGCGGTCCCAAAGGCCACTTGGGTGAAGAGGGGAGGGGATGGGGGGAGGGAGGAGGGAGACGGGCCGCGGGCGCCCGGCGCCGAGGCGCCGGCCGGTGTTCGCGGCGGGGTGGGGCGGCGGGTTGGGGGACGGGTCCCCCTTCCGCCGCAACCATACCCGCCGCGCCATGGATTCGAAGCCACGCCTCCCACGATAAGCGGCCCGGTGCTCCCTCCACGCGCGTGCCACGCCCAACAACCGCCCTCGTGTGCCGTCGCCTTCAAATCGCGCCGCCGCCCACCGCCCTCTCCCTACCCCGCCGCCCGCCGCCCGCCCGACAGCTGCGGATCCGTGCTGCTATCGGGGTTCGCCGCCGCGCTTCCCCAAAGACAGAAGGCCGCCCTCCCGACCTATGAGATCGCCCCGGGCCGCCTCGGTCCCGCCCGGCGCCAAGCGGCCACATCATCCGCCCGACAGCCGCAACAAGGATCTTCTCAAAGCCAAGTCCATTGACGTGTGTTGCTTGTGCTCTTAAGCTGCTCACCTAAATGTTTGCTCCAGCAACAATTCAGAGTATACAGTTCAATTCTAGCAGGAGTCTGAAAACTTGAGAGGATACATTTTGAAACCTGTTGCATTGATACCTAGTTTAGTTTCCTGTGGGGGTTATGGTTAGGTTCATGAAAATTTATCATACTAAGTCATGATCTTAAAGTCTGTAGTTAGCACTTTTGCCTATTTATGGAACATACCTACATGGCGCTGTTAGTGATTTGTTCAGTTCGTGTCCACAAATCCTGATTTCTGGATACCAGATGTTTTTCCTTACTTTGAACATCTTGCTGCACTTATGCTGGCCATGCTGCTCGGGCATTTCGAACTGAAGCTATTTCTTTGGCATTTTGAATGCTATAAAACCATACATTTCACTATTTTACAGAGTCCTCGTGCTAAATAGTTTGATAGAGATGATTTTAAAACATGAAACCTTGAATTGGCATGTTCAACCGATGAGATTTTATGGTTGAGCGCAACATTTGCTTGTTCAGAACTCATAAGAGACCATTTGTGAAAGATGAACTCAGGAGACTATTGCTGAATGGCCTACCAAGGTGGTAAAAAAGGTAGAAAAAATATAATAGGAAGGTGAGATCCTTGATCTTTGGTTCGATTCCTCCACAATCAGGAATTTGTTAGTACCTTCTCTCCTTCTGAACATCACTGCAGACTATGGTTAATTCTGTTTGTACTTATGAAAATAAGCACTGAAGTTCTGAACATCACTGCAAAGCCACCCTCCTTACTCGAGAAGACACGACCTCTCCGTTGTGAAATTGTGATTGCATTATAGGTGAATTTTATATTTTTTTTCGACGAATAACTACATGGTTGAATATGGGAAGCCATATAGAATACCAACGACTTCCACTCTCAGCATGGACCATGGATTTGTGTTGCAGTGCATGTGCATTTGATATGCTTCTTATATATAAAAATAATTTTAAGAGTTTTAGCGGAATTGGTGACAACAAACTTCAGAATGAATACAGGCCAAACAAACTGTGTCACTCTATTAATAATAAGCTGGGTAAATGTTTGTGGATCAGTGGGTATTAAATGAGATTTGGAGGATGGAAGAGACTAAATCAAAGCATGTGCACAGGGATAGAGATGTTAAAGTAGATAGTGATTTTTCAAAGCTACAAAATAATAGGCTCCTTACAATTGCTGAATAGGTTTATTTCCTCAAACCTACAGCTTTTATTAAAGGGAGGCTTATCTCATAATTAGAAAGTGTCATAGCTGCTCCTTAAATTTTCCATGATGAGATCAGAACAAAAGAGAAAGGACTCTTGGCATGTTCCACACGATCAGCATGTATCAAGGTATAAATACATTTTTTTTCATGCGATCTTGTAGCCGACACTACAGTTCGACTTGGTGATTGCTGTGTTTTGCTTTTGCTGTGTACGAATTAGGGGAAGCGCGGAGCAGAGGACGCGAGGCGGTATTTAAGCAACAGTAACCGGCCTGGAGGTGAGAATTGTATGTATGCAGCTATGCATCCTTCTCTTGCTCTTTAATTATCTGATGCTCAATAGCGGGTGCAACAAAAGATCTTTTATAGTTGTTCATTTACGAGAGGTGATTGTCTAAATAGGCTGAGTGAGCTATAAATGATTATATTTTGTGGTTTCTATATTTTTGTTCGCAAAACCTGAATATTTCTAACGTTGGTATTGCATATTTCTATTTCTTGATTTTTGCATATTTCTATATAACTGGAATCAGTATATGTTCTTGCATATTTCTATTTCTTGATTTTTTGCATTTAGGAAAGAAGTTGACTGCACATAGCATGAGTTTGTTTGCTATACAAGACAGCCTACACTACAGTACAACTGAATTGAAACTCGCACATGGTTGAGTTCACAGTTCAGTAAGAATCAGGGGAAAACATATGACCATAGTTAGACAAAATTTACTTGCTTTGCACCGTGATGGTCCTTGATATTGATCCAGTTCAGAATCATCCCTAAGTCTGAAACCGTGCAATGTCTGACGTTGCGTTAAATCAACTGGGTAAATTCTGTATACTTTCAGGTCATCCTAAACTGTGGTGTTGCAGGTGCAACTTCCCTCCAAAACGAAAACAAGCTTGGTTGCTTCGCCTTCGCCGTGTTGCAGGCGCAGCATGTAGGCCAGGTGGCGGCTTGCAAGCTGCATTCGGGCGGGCGGGCAGGGGAGAGTGCGCGGCTGGCATGGAACGATGTGGCATCGAATGACATCCAGTTTGACTTGACCGAACAGTCGTTGCCAATTTCTGGTCATCATTTGCACTGCTCAGAGCTTTCAGGTTCCATTCCCAACCAAGAGAATAGTTCATTTGCTTTGTATTGTTATGTAGTGCTAAGACGGGTGCAATGCCCTAGTATTCTAAAAAAACGGATTTTCTTAGAAACTACAGCAGTGCAACTAAACGGCTTTGAGCTGCTTCGAAAGCCGACTAACCAGAACAGTTTTTGGAAAGTCTACAGCTCACGGCAACCTTTTCAAAAGGTAAAACCTAACCAAACATGACCTTATGTTAAAATTCAGATCATACTTCAACAACAAAACCACCATTGTTATATTCTAAAACCGAAGGAGTATAGAAAACATATCTGCATACAACAATTACAAGAGTAATAATTATCCCTCTTTTGCAGCATTATTAGCATCGTGGTGAAGGTAGTCTATCATAAGCCACACGATAGTAACCAGCTCACCGCCATTGCCGAGTTTCTTGGCATGGGACTCCCTGCTGCATCTATTGGCCGCATACACAAGAAAATCCATCCACAGACGAAGGAGTAGACGCAACAATGCCCGCCTTCCTTTCTTTTTCATCCTTTTTAGTAGTTCTTCAGCAACTCTACAAGAAAAATAGAGGCGAGGCACAGCAAGGGAGGGTGCTGGCATCTCCTTGTACAGGATGTTGGCAAGGTCGTCGACGTGCGTCAATTCATCCGAATTGGGGCCATCATGCAGGCTGAAGAATTCCTTAAGCTTGGCCCATACATCCCTTTTCTGACAATCAGGATTGCGTTTCCGTAGATCCACCAGATTATTACTGGTTTGCCGGTACAACATGCCGTGAGCAAGGCCTGGTAGCATGTAGGGGCGCTCCACCAGGAGGAAAATCATGTAGTTGGACAGTGTCCTGATAGCCTTCACCTTCACCAGGTCTTTTTTGCATCATGGGCATCGTCTCCACTACTATTGACAATAAAAATATCAGTTGCAATGTGCCAAATGATGATGCTCTCTTGGAACTCAACTCCAAGGTAATTGCTGCGAAGATTTTTTTTCAAATAATTGTACAGAGACATCTCCTCCTCCAGCTCAAACGCATGCCGACCCCAGGACTTTCTGATCACACCCCGCATGTTCATTTGCCGCCTTCTAGTTAGGCGCAATGTGTATTTGAACAGCTTTTTCTTCAGATCATCTGAAAATTCCACGGTGCTGCGGTGACTGGTATGCTCTGCTGCGGCGGCTGCAAACATGCAGCATGTTGTATTGCCCAATCTTGCCTGACCACCTTCGTGGCGATTTGTTGTACAGGCCGTCACTTCTTCCCGTGATAGCCTTGACAAACCAGCGGAGGCGATCCCACCTGCCACTGCAGAGTGCTGTGTACCGGAGCCAACTCCACCTCGTGTTGCACAAGAAGGCATATGTCCAGGTTGACCCTAACGCTCTCACCAGCGATGCCGTCTCCAGGAGGAAGGCCCCAGACAACAAGGTGTATGAAACCGCAACATCAACTCTACTGTGACCGTGGCCGTCTTTGCTACTACTGAACTGGAAGAGCAGGAACGAGGCAGCGGCGGCGAGGGAGGAGGCGACACGGATGACGTAGCCAGGCCAAGTGTGGATCATACCTGCCTTGGTATACAGGAGGTCGTACATGAGCGATAGCTCCATCTCCATCAGTGTCCACATGCCCAGGCGCTTGTAGCTGTTCAGTTCTGTATTGATATCCAACTTAATCTCCAAGCTCTGCAGGTCCTCATCAGCTTGGCCCTGCTTCTCTTCCTCCTCCTGGTCACCCTCTTTCTTCTCATCTGCGCTGGCAACCCAAGAGTCCACTATGGCACGCTTGCACACATGGAACATGGAGTGCGCACGGCACAAATAGAATTCGTCATCTTCTATGGCTGCAACCATGGACTCAAAGTCTGGTGGGTGGAAATGGTCGTAGTCACGAACGTGTTCCTTGAGGGAGTCGCCGCCGGAGACATATTTGTAGAGGACATAGGCCGCACCCAGGACCTGCACCACGAGGTTCTGCATGTGGCGCAGCCAGAGCTGGCTGTCCTCCAGCGAGTAGGCGGTGATGTTGTCGGGGCCGCCCAGGTGGAGCAGCAGGAACAGCGCCCAGAACGCCTCCAGCTGGTGCTTGTTCGGCACACTGCTGAGCGAAATGAGTCCAAGGGCATAGATGGCGGTGGAGTCGGCGAGCAAGTAGGCCAGCCACAGGAGGAACGTCGGCACGGCAGAGGCCTCACGACGACGGATCCCGGAGAAGAGGAGGAGGACAACCTGCAGTGTCAGGCTCAGAAGCACAAGGATCTGGGTCGCCCACTCGTTCCAAATGTCCAGCGGATCTCCTACAGCCATCGTATATTTTTTCTGATCCTACAAGAAATTGAAGTGTACAATTAACACTGATGAGGACAACGTGGTGACTATATGAGATGCATCCAAGCCATGTCGTTCATGCAAAATGAACGGAAAAACATCTTGGAGAAAACATAAGGCCATCAGATACATACAGGAGTCGAGAGCTCTAGAAGATCACGAAGTGGCTGTGTGCAGTAGTAGCAGTACGCACGTACCTTCCTCGATGGCTTCTTTCCAACAAAGAGATCACCAGACGACGACGAGTATGTGACGATGAGAGCAAGCAGTTGACACTTGCTTGACACTCAACGAGGAGCCAGACAAAAAGACATGACTAATAAGAAGTAAATCTACATGGTCTGACTCATGTGCTCAGTGTCAGTGTGCAGCATGGAGCCAGGAGATTAGGTGGATAAATACAAACAAACTCAAACATGTGCCCACTAGCCAAATTTAAATCCAACGTGGTGGTAAATACGTAACAACTCGTTGATCTGCATCAAGCTAGTCTGACAATGCCAGCCAAGAGTGATAAGGCTGCTAGTAGATCCCATCAGACCTTATTTGGATGCCCATGTATCCACATTGACGTGGGTTAGTGAGAAATTTGGAATAAATTCCACACCAACCCACTCCAACACACATAGATTGAGTTGCATACATGGACATCTAAACAAGCGCTCAAGTGAATATAGAGGCCGTGTTGGAACTGCTTCTAAACTTGTGGATGGATTTTCTGATGTATGTGGCCAATCGATGCAGCAGGGAGTCCCATGCCAAGAAGCTAGCTAAGTAATGGCGGTGAGTTGACAACTATCTTGTCCTTATGACAGATTACTTTCACCAAGAAGATTATGGACTAGAAGACCCTTAAGGCATGCTCTTGTACCAAGGATTTATTTTGTCTGCCAAAAACTCGCTCTTGATCTTTTTCTAGAAATGGTCATCTCAAGTCGTATATTTTGTTGTAAAGATAAACACACTTTGATCGAAGTGACAAGCCAAAAAAATAAGAGGAAGAGGAACCCTAACTAGGGTCCTGTTTCTAGGTGGACTATGACAAAATTCTTATACCTGGTTCGACTGTATAATAAAGATGAGCTCATCATTCGTGAAAATTATGAGAATCTCTATTATGATGGAGTCCATTTCCTGAATAAAGTGTTCCTGGTCCTTCTCCTTAAGCCTGACGCTCCATTTATGCAGTGAAGACATTGCAATATAGACAGCATCAGTCGGTTCCTTGGGGAACACTTTTTCAGTGGCCATCTTGTTTCTGGAGGTCTGCAAGGTCCAACTAACTGCAAAGAGAGAAAAATAATTAACCGAATTGGTAGGGGGCCCTTGCCCATAAGAAATCAGTGCCCTAAAAAATCTGTAGCATGCATGTTAATCTCTGAATTTTCTTTTATATTATTGACATTTTAATAGAAAAACAAAGGAAAAAGAAATGACCACGTACGCCTTGCCCCTGCAGAAGTTCTCATGGTAGAGATGACATGTCTAAATCTGGTAATGCTTCAAAGAAGATGCTTTGCGTGATCGCTGGAGGGAGGGGAAAAATCAGTTAAAATCTGGATGAGTGAGGAAGATCAAGCCCTTCTACAACTGAAACTCCAGAAGACCATAGAGATTTCTGCAAAGAAAAATTGATATAAATGAGCAGATGTATGCATTGCGTTACATGGTTTACTTAAGTAACTCAAAAAGATAATATAAATATAAAATTTATTTTAGTAACTATCTGTTCATATGTTATTAAAAACAAAGCAAACAACTACAAACCACTACATGAATTACTTAAGTACTAAAGTCTCACTAAACCAGACTGGCAATGCTATAGAGATCATACAAAGTATACCTGTAAGAGCTGACAAAAGTACAGAGCCTGAAGTTAAGATTGTGATGAAGGGTCCAATATATTCCCCATGAAGATTACTAAACCAGACTCCTCTTCCTCAATGGCAAAGAAGAAAGGGTGGTCGGTAACAAAGTGTTCTGGATTTATCTTCATTGACCATATCAATGAAATCTACATCATGGAGGAAGGGTAATTCGAGGCCCATTTATTTCAGAAACTGTACACTTGGGAACCCTGTCCACATGTAGCTTCTCAGTTGGCAACTGTTGTTGTAAGAATGATGGTTCCACAAAAATTTTCTCAAACAAGCCATCATGAGCATCAGGTAAGAAGATGTACATGGAGAACTGAAAACATCATGGGCAAACATAAGACAACTTTAACAGAGCTGCACTATACAATAAACTTGAGGTAGTATATACTGTAGTTATAGGCGTCCTATCAAAGGCATCTAAGAATTCGGCACTGAACAAGCTAGTTATCAAAGGCATCTAAGAACTCAGCACTGAACAAACTACTTGTCTTATCGGTTTATCATCTAGGAAGGTCCTTTTGACAGTAAACGAGTAATAAATAGACATAAAGATGGACAAACCTAGCAAATGCAATGCAACACCCTAAAATTGGGCTCGCAATCGGACACTCATGTACCGGATCAAACGGTGGGCACCATCCACATCTCCATCCTTTATGCACCTGTCCATCATCACATTCCACCTGATGAAGTCTCCCTCCGCCATTCTGTCAAACACCTCGCAGGCATCCCTGAGGAGGCTAGCGTCGGCATACATATTGATGAATATGGTCACAAGACCACCCCCACGATGTGAGGATGTGGCACCGCCGCTCATCGGGTGTTCCACAACATGTAATCCAGGAAGTATAGACCGGCAACGCGCGGTAAGTGTTCACTCACAGTCAAGTTCAGAAGCGTTGCTGCTGCATTCCTTCCGTCAGTTGGCCCGACCATCAGGCCGCTGCCCGGCCGCCGAGAGACCGCGAGGGGAGGCCGAGAGTTCCGCCGTGCACTGGCGCTATTCTAGAGATGGAGAAAGTGGGGATCGATCGGCCGCGCGCGGAGACCTTGGGGGTGCTGACGGCTGAGTGCGTGCAGTGCCCGGCGGTGCAGGTGCATTGAAGGTGAAGCCTGGAGATCGAAATAACGCTGGCGCGATCGGATGAGTTGAAGGCTGCGCGCGGTAGGAAAGACTAGAAGCCATATTTTTTTTTCTTTAGTAAGATTTTTTATTGGGTTTTATCACACCCGGTTTTGAACGAGACAACAGTTGCAATAAAACTTGCGCGTGTTGTACTCTTTTCAGATCCTGTAAGTGATATATATGATACGTGAGAAGTTCCAAAGATAAACAAGCAGTCTAGCTAGAAGGAAGGAGAATACAAGGTTTCCAAAGATCTATCTCGACTCATATGGTTCTAACTTAGGAAGGCAAAGGTATATCAAGCATGAACAATTCTGCGGAGACAAAATTTTTGCGCGAAATCACATTGCTTTGAGTACCATATTGTTATGATCCTCAACACTAGGATAGGATTTCACACTTATGGCACTAGGATGTAGAGGTTGTTTGGTTAATGGACTTTTTAGTCCCCAAGACTAAAATAGAAAATATCTAGTGCAAACCATAACTATCATGAAAACTCATAAACCACGACAAAAAAATCGTCTAAGTTCACCAAAAAATCAGACATGTAGATGATATGATGATATATAACCTTGTAAAAAATATCTTGTCCAAACTCGACTTCGTTTGTGAGATATAAAAATAACAAATTTCTAACAAATCATCTGGACAACTTTCTGGTTTCAAATTTGTTATTTTTATAACTCACAAACGAAGTTGAGTTTGGACAAGATTTTTTACAAGGTGGTGTATCATCGTATCATCTATATGTATGATTTTTTGATAAATTTAGACGACTTTTTTGCCATGATTTACACGGGTTTTCATGAAAGTAGTGGTTTGCACTAGATATTTTGCCTTCCATATCCATTTATGTTCTATGATTGTGTCTGAAATTGAATAATAAGGGGGTTTTTGGTTAAAAAGGTCATAAGACTTTTTAGTTCCAAGGACTTAAAGTCTCTCCAAGAAAATCTTTTTGAGACTAATGGAGGAAAAGTCTCTTCCTATTTGATTTTTAGGGACTTGTTTTTAGTCTGGCAAAATATCTAGCGCAAGCCACTCCATATTTTCCCGATATGGAGAGGAGCAGCAAACAGAGGACAGGTTACAGAGGAAGAGGACGAGCTCAGAATGGTTCAGGCTATGCTATGTACTCGTGTCACCGCAAAGGTTGAGACCCACGCCACCTGAGACAGAGTGACGGCTGTGTGTGCGCGCACCCACGTACAAATACACACTAGTACTAGTTTAGCACAAATTAAACAACGAGGTAGTAATAGTATTGACGGATGTTTGGAAGTTCATGACTATAAAAAAACAAGGAAAAGTGTGGAATAAAGTGCTGTGAGCCTCAGCACCACCACTAGAGAAAGTGGCCGCCGCACCTGTATGAAGTGGCCGCCCGCACACGCTCTTATGAAACTTCCGCCGCAACTGTATAAAGTGGCCGCACAGGCTGAGCACCACCACCAGTATGAAACTTCCGCCGCATCACCTGCATCACGGCATGGCCAAGGGACGATCAGAGTATTGACGGTAGTATTGACTTTTCTAGCATTGTAAAAGGGCTCGTATGAAAAACAATAAAAAGGAATGGAATACGACAGCAACAGTCCGCCAAGATAATATTCAAATCAAACAGATTGATATCATCCCAGCAACCTATTCTTCCACGCAAGATCTTACAGTAGTAAATAAACAACCGGAATATATAGACTCTAGTATGCTCTTGGTCTATCCACCGCATTACTACCATGACGAATTTTGGCATGCCAACCAGACAACCAATTGTTGTGGCATACTGGCATCCGCCCCATCACATAAACCTGAAGAAGCTTCTCCAGTTTCTGGCACTGAAAGGTGCCTTTGCTATCCATCAATTGGCCACAGGTGCACCTTGGACTGATTGATATGTTGAAGCCGTGCAAGTTCATGACTATAGTATTAACGGACGTTTAGAAGTTCATACCTATAGTATTAACTGACGACTTAATTATTGTTCATTGTCTCCTACAAGTCACCAGCAATCATCAACAAGTAATGGCAAATGCTAATTTGATGGATGTATCTAATACAAGACCTTACCATTGCTAGCTCTTCTGGTTTCTTCGTCCCATTCCTCTCCTGTCCAGCAGTCCCGAATCAGTCTGAAAATGGCTTTCAGACCATTGGAGGTGTGGAACCGTTGGGCCATCCAGATCCTGCTGCTGATGAGCCTCGGCATGCACGTCCTCCTCCTCCCCTCGCCGGAATCCGTCGTCGTCGAGCCCCAATGCTGCTTCGGGTCCCTCTATGGCTGGCGTACCACCTGGCCGACACGATCGGGATCTACGCCATCGCGATCCTCTCGCTGAGCAGCGCGCCGCGCGAGCACCGGCTGATGCCGTTCTGGGCGCCCTTCCTCCTCCTGCACCGCGGCGGGCCCGACAGCATCGGCGCCTACGCGTTCCACGACAACCAGCTCTGGATGCGCCACCTGCAGCTCTTCGTCGTGAAGGTCCTGGCAGTCACCTACGTCCTCTACATACATCTCACTAGAGGCGATGCCTTCCTTGCCATGGCCACTCTCCTGATGTGGGCCGTCGGCGTCGGCAAGTACGCGGAGAAGGTGGCGGCGATCAGGGGCGGCAACAAGAGCAGCATCCGGCGCTCGCTCACCAAGAAACCATCCGCCGTCAGGCACCACCACGTCCACCACTGGGACCACGGCGTGCTGCCGCCGAACAAGGCCGCCGCCACCGCCGTCGAAGAGGACGAAGCCTACCTACGCCAGGCGCATCAAATGTTCCACATGTCCAAGCGCGCCACCGTGGACTCGTGGCTGGAGAAAGACCCCGACCACAGCACGCTGGAGATGCTCAGGGCGCTCAGGAAGCAGGACGCCAGAGGCATGTGGGCGTTCGCGGAGCTGCAGCTCTCCCTGCTGTACGACGTCCTCTACACCAAGGCCGCCGTGATCCACACCTGGCCGGGCTACCTCCTCCGCCTCGCCTCGTGTCTCGCCATCGCCGCCGCGTTCCTGCTCTTCCGTTTCAGCGGCAGGCATGGCGACGACGACGTCGACGTGGTCATCACCTACGTCCTGCTGGCCGGGGCGGCCGGCATGGAGATGGCGTCGGTGCTCAACGCGCTGGGATCCTCGTGGACCTACGCCTTCCTGTGCACCACGCGCTGGACCTGGCTCCGGTACACGGCGCTGTGCACCGGAAGATGGGATCGGCTTCGTCACCTTGCCAAGACAATGCAGGGAAGACGATCTGTCAGTGTTCGGAGGTGGTCAGGCGAGATGGGGCAGTACAACATGCTGCATTTCTGCAGCCGTCACAGAAGGTCTCACAGACCTGTTGCAGGTAGGATGGCCATGGCGCTGGGGTTCGAGGACTGGTGGAACAGGAAGCATTACTCGGCCACAGCCGACATCTCCGACGAGCTGCGGCAGGGGCTGTTCCGGTACGTGCAGAGGCTAACCGAGACGGGGCCTCAACCTCGCAGGGCGTGATCAGGAAGAGCTGGGGTCAGGAGGCGCTTGAGAGGGAGGACAAGGCCTTGTACGAACGCATCAAACGAGACAGGAACCTCGGCGTGGAGTTCCAAGAGGGCGTCATCATCTGGCACACACATCGGCACTGACATCTTCCTCGCCAGAAGCAGCATAGAGGCTGGAGATCTGCTGGTGGTGAAGTCTATCAGGACCCTGTCCAATTACATGATGTTCCTCCTCGTGAACCACCCAAACATGCTGCCAGGCCTTGCTCAGGGCATGGTGTACCGGCGAACCTGCGAGAACCTATCCGACAGGTGCAAGAATCAACAAGGTCGTCGTCTTAGTAACAGAGAGATGGGTACAAAGCTCAGGGAGATGTTCTGCCTGGAGGATGGCCCTACTGTCCTCCCTGATAGCCATGTACATGAGCTTGCCAACAAGGTGTATGAGGAGAAGCCAAAATATAACCACAGTGTGCCTCGTCTCTGCTACGCCAATGGAGCTTGCCAACAAGGTGTATGAGGAGAAAGGCATCGAGGCCGTCTTGAGATTGCTCCTTGAAGTGTGGATGGATTTCGTGGTGTACGCGGCCAATCGGTGCAGCAGGGAGTCCCACGCCAAGAAGCTCAGCAGTGGCGGCGAGTTGACCAGCGTTGTCTGGATTATGACAGACTTCCTTAACCAAGAAGCTTATGCACGACAGAAAGATTGACAGCTAGTGTGTGTGTGTAGCTGACTCAGTATATATCTATCCAGAACAACTGGCTTTTGTTAGAGTTAATTCGTTTTTTAGAGATATTGGTCACGAAAAGTAACAAATGTGAACAACATATTGTATGTAAAGATCCATCGAGGATCAGCAGAAGCCTAATGTTCTGTTGTTAACCTTCTTTTATTGCCAATATAATTGTTAACCATGATCGCAATGCAATCAAGCCCACTTGTTCAACTGAATCAACAACTAAAACAGGAGCTCAAACAGCTAAACCGAGACTAGGTTACACAACAATCTCCCCCTAAGTCTCACTCGGCTTACCCTTTCAATTGACGATGCCAATTTTGCCACGAAGCTCACTGAAACCTCATGCGCTGTAACAACTTCGTATGGACATCGACCAGGTTCTCCTCAGGGTCCATACAGATCTTCTCATTCTCCACACATTCACGTATGAAAAGAAATTCTGTTCCAATGTGCTTACTTCTATCATAGAGAGTTGGATTCCTGATGAGTGCAATTGCAGAATGCTTGCTGGATGACAACACCCTTCTCGTCGTGCTTGAGCTTGTACACCTACTTCGGCCAAAAGGGACGATGGTCGGTAGGAAGGTTAACCATATCTTTTTCTCCTCAATGGACACCATTTTCTCCCTCCATCACCTTGCCCCAACAGACCTCATCATGGGCCTCTTCGAACGTGGCCGGCTCGTTGTCACTAGGAAATCCTGCTCCGCCAGGCCGGGAATCACCATGAGTCTGGATGTTCTCTAGTGCCTGAATGAGAGGGGGAACCAAATTGTCGTGGTTCGAATCAGCATCAGGTATCGACAACAATTCTACCAGCAACAATGATGGAGATGTACCTACAGTCGTTGGAGTTGCTATCATGATCGATGTGTACATGGGCATCCCTGGCATGCAACCATTAGACGTCGCATTTCTCATGCCAGTCGTGGATGGTACGTCCGCCACACATCCTTGCTCTAGTCCAGCTTGATCCCCGTGATAGAGCATCACTATTCACAATGTGGAATGGCTCTAACTCTATCGCACTGGATCCATCACCACTACTACATTTACATGGCTTCGATTCATCAGACACCTAGTGTGTGTGTGTGTAGCTCACTCAGTATCTATCCAGAACAACTGGCTCTTGTTAGAGTTAATTCATATATTAGAGCAACATATTGGTCACGAAAAGTTTCAGATGTGAACAACATAGTGTATGTAAAGATCCATCAAGCCTAATGTTCTGTTGTTAACCTTCTTTTTATTGCCAATATAATTGTTAACAATGATCGCAATGCAATCAAGCCCACTTATTCAACCGAAACAACAACTAAAACTGGAGCTCAAATAGGTAAACAGAGACTAGGTTACGCAACAATCTCCCCTTAAACCTGACTCGGCTTACCCTTGAATTGACGATGCCAATTTTGCCACGAAGCTCAAACCTCATGCGCTAGATTTGGTGGGCTGAGAGTTGCTGCTTTCTGTTGGGCTTTGGGCTAGATTTGCACCATGTAGCAATATACATTAATTAATACATATATTTATTTGTGTTTGTTTCTGAAATCTTGGGTATTCATGGAATACAGGGAATACCCCTAGCTCACCCATGCCCCGGTTCATCTGTTCAGCTAAAATCGGGCACAACCTTTTATCGCTATCCCGGATGCAACCTAGAAGGCCTCTCTCAAGCTCATGCCAAGGTTGAGCAACGTGCATGACACATTAACTCAAGAGACTACACATGCTCTAAGAGCAAAGGGCTCCTAGGTCCGCACACCAACTTTTTGCATTTGACCCTTTTGTTTGAAAAATATTTACATTTACCCCTAAATGAAGTAATTGCATGTTTGGATTCTAGGGGTCGAGCCGGGACTCGTGGCTCGAGGTAGAACATCTTGACGCCATTAGCCCTGGCATCGAGGTTCCAGACAAGTGACAAGCGACAGGGTGTCGAACGAGGTGGCGCTGACGTGGTCTGGAGCTTAGAGCCGTAGATCCTGGCGCCGAGCTCTGAGCCACAGATCTAAGCACCAAGCTCGGAGCCGCAGATCTTGGCTCCGAGCGCGGATTACAAGTTCCGCTTGCAAATTCCCCTTCCCACCCAAGCCAACATTTGTTCCTCCTCCCTCTCGGGTTCTTCCTCTCCCCACCATCCCAATCTCTTGAATCATCGATTTGAACCATGAAATTTTGGATTTGGTCCATACATCTTCGCGAGCAAGGTATTCTATCCCCACTACTCAATTTTTTCATTGATTTCATATATATTGCAAGTATTTTAATACCGTAGTGTGTGCAATGATTTTTTTTGTTTTCTATGTAATGTTAGGATGCCAAGGCGTGGCAAAACTAAGAAACAAAGGTAAGTTGTTCGCATTGTCGAATATTGCGTTTTGATTAGTTATACTTCAAATGGGTTTAGGGTTTAGTGTGATGTGGTTTGAGTTAATAGAACGAAATTGTAGCTATGATCGCATGAGAGGAGATCCCTATGCCCTAAAGCCTCTCTCCCTGAGGGTGTTCCAGTACCCATGTGCTATTGCGGTGATCCTTGCAAAGTAGACATTTGTAAAGATGAGAAAACCTATAGGCAGAGGTGTCGGATGTGTTCCAACTTTGAATGGGAGCCTACAGAATAACAACGCCGTAGTCTATTATTCGTGAGTATATTTCTTTATCATTTTTATTGTCCGGTTATATATTTGCTTTCTAACAATTGGCTTTGTTGCAGAACCCTCCACTGCTCTATGATTTTTGAATGTGGATCGACACCGAGATCAAGGGCGGTGACAAGGAGCAATGCAAGGATTGAAGGAGTGGGATGTGGAGCGCCGTGTGAGGTATGAGTTGAGGCTGAAACAGGAGGCTGCAGGGGAAGGAGCATAGGGAAGAGTAGCAAAAGAGGATTGCAGCTGCTCAAAGGGCGGAGAGGAAGAAGAAGCTTGAGTGTGTGCGCCCGAGCTAAGGCAGCGATGGAGGAGAACTCCGCCCTAAGGATGGGAAAGTGGCCTCATTGCACCGAGTAGTCTTCATGACTTACTAGTTATGTGGTTTACTCATGAACAATGTTGTATGGTGTTGGTCTGTTAGATTAAGACATGTTATTCGTTGTTTAGTTTAATATGTTGAACTTTAAATGCTATTTTGTTATCTAATGTGCCCTAATATTGGATATTTCAATTGTGTCTTTTGTTTCGTTATTTGTCATCTTAATTTTTTAATTTACTATTGCTGAGTTAGTGAAATGAATCAAAGTAGTGCTAAAATAAAAGGAAGTAGCAGATTACATAATTCACCCGACACAACACATGAACTGGCATGTGAGAACATGTACCAAATAAGGGTACAGAGGTTTTGGACTAAATCTATCATGCCTTACGTAATTGAAGCAAGCATCAAGCAGACGAGATGGCATGTGAGAACTTGTACCAAACTAGGTATAACTGTTCAGCACTAATCCTAACATGCCTTAGGTAATTTAAACCAAACAACAATCAACCTTAGGGTGGCAACATAGTGAACTGTGTCGTGTCTAGCAGTGTGGCCACATAGTGAACTATGTTGCACCTTCTCCATAGTATGTATCATGTGTTGGTGGCGGCGGTGGCCCATTGTTCTTGTGATAAGGGCAGGAGCAGTATGGATCGGTGCATGGTACTTCCTGTGAGTCATCACCGCTATTGATTTCTTCCTCTTCATAGTCTGGCCTACCGTTGCTAATTAACGTTTCAAGATCGAAGATTCTGTCCTACAAGTAGTATATGTACTCCTTATGTGGAAAAAGTGGTCAAGGATCGACCCACCCTAGTGAACCCGCAACCTTCGCGGGTAACGGAACTGTGAAATAAGTATATCTAGTTAGAGGAAGTTGAAGAGAAAACATATTTACAAAAAGGTAAGTAATAACACATACGATAGCGTGCGGGCATTACCAGAATGACGACCTCCTTATCTAGGCAAGGATCTCTGGCTCTGAGCTCGGAGCCAAGATCTCTGGTTCCGAGCTCTAGACCGCGTTAACGTCACCACGTTCGACACCCTGTCGCTGGTGCGGAACCTCGGCGCCAGGACTGATGGCACCGAGACGTTCTACCTTGGAGCCGACTCTGACCCAGGGTCCAAACGTGTAGTTATGTCGCTCATGGGGTAAATGTAAATACTTTTTTTTTTAAAAAAAATGGTCAAATTGCAAAAAGTTAGGTCACCCCTCTAGGTGGAGGAGGCTCCTTATAGATAAAGAAAGCCACGAGGCTTCACTCAGGAGAGGCCGTGTGGCACCGGGTAACCATGTCAGTCAAGTGCGAGGCAACGACATCAAAGGGCAGTTGCGACATTGTCAGCTCGCCCTAAATGTTCAACAATGGCGCACAAGAGGCCACCTGCACCCGGCGTAGATTAGTTTTTGTTGGAACACAATTAGTTCACGTTTAGGCGTTCTCGTTGGAATCCAAAACATAGGACTAAAGTTTAGGGGCTGTTTAGTTGACGGCCAGAGTTGGCCACGCCACACATGCGGCTGCCACGGTAAGTTAGTTAGTGTTTGGCTGCAGACCAAACAGCCCTACATAAGTACTCCATCCATCATAGAAAACATGCAATTCGCCGCCCCGAGAAATTAACATATTTCAATTTTGACTAAATTTATATAAAAGATTACTAACACTTATAATATAAAATTAGTATTAATAGATTCATTACAGAATATATTTTCATAATAAATTTTGTTTGAGACATAAATATTAATATTAATTACTATAAATTTGGTTAAACTTTTAGTCAAGTTGATTGGACGCCATTGTCATGGTTGCATGTTTTTTTGATAGAGGGAGTAAGAAAAATATGCAGTCTTTCTAGGGAATTGAACTTTGGCTACCGTCGCCTAAGGCTGTGTTTATTTACCTAAAATTTGTACTGTAGCACTGAATTTGGAACTGTAGCACTTTTTTTGTTTGTTTGTGATAAATATTATAGCACTTTTTTGTTTGTTTGTGATAAATATTATAGCACTTTTTGTTTGTTTGTGATAAATATTATCCTATCATAGTCTTAAAAAGACTATTTGTCTCAGAAAGTAAATTCAAACTGTCCGATTAGCATATTTCATGCATGCTTCAAAGATTCGATACGATGGCAAGTTGAGGAAATAACACAGCCTAAATCCGAAAAATTCAGAAGAGAATGGACCTTCGTTCACACCCGTTTGCTGTTTTTCTTCTCTTGTTCACCTTTCTGTCCGCGCTGTTTTTCCTCTCCCGTTCACCCCTCGCCCGCCGCCCAAGAGCTCGTCGGGCCGTCTCCGCCAGGCCAGCTTCATCTACATCAGCGGGGCCCGGCCTGGCATCAGTTGCCGACCGCCGCCCCTACTCCCAATTGCCCAGGTCTTCGGTGAGCCCTTTGCGGCGACGAGCACCCACGAGAGCAGGTATGCCTGCCCCTTCTCTGTGCAAAACTGAGTAGCCGAACCCTAATTTAAGCTATTTGGCTATCTGTATTCGGATGGGATCTGTTCTAATCACAAGTGTATACCTGCATTATGCCTACTAACTAGTTTTTTTTTTTTTTTTCGCAAAAATCCCTGTAATGGATTGGAACACCAATGACACCTCCTGTGTTGTTTGGCATATTTAAGTATATAAATAACTCCATCTCTTTCGAGCACATAGAAAAGGAAAATGAAAATACAATCTCCATCTTGGCTTATTCCTTATGGCCCATACATCATCTTTTTTTTTTTTTTTTTGGTATGTTGGGCATATGGTAGCTTAGAGTATATTGCTTGTCTTTTACTAGGAAGGAAGCAAAATGGTCTTACACTCTTCCAACTGGAAGAGTATGTACTAAACATGTACATTTAAACCATAGTGCCACTTACAAACAATAGTATAATAAGCAAAAATATAATATGTTTTGGTTGTATGAAATACTACAGCTAATTAATTTTTTTTTGAAGGTGCTTTTATAGAAATATATATATATGCCGGTATAAATATATTTTTGATCAACATACTTGCACCTGTCACAGGAACCTTTTATTTTGCGAAGGACATAGAGAGGTCTGTGGTCTGTGGAGTGCCAGTGAAGAAGTGAACTGATGTGCCATAGTGATAGTAGTGATGATGCAATGCAGCAAGCTGTATTGGGAGGCAAGCTGTTGGAGATGGAAAATAGAGCTCCTTTACTGTTTGTGTGGATTTTTTGTCGTTGTGTTTGTTTCTTGACACAAAACACTAATTATTATATACTACGTGAAGAGGTCATTGATTACTTAACATATGATTCTCATGGATCTAGTGGTTGGGAAGCTGAGAACTTGCCCAACTACCCAGGTTCGAGGACCACACCAAACTGAATGAAACATCAGGGTGAACGTCTTCACCTCTGGTTCTCATTTTTATTATTATTTAACATATAATTATGTCAATCTATATCACCAAGCTGCTAGTAATGGAAATATCATTTTTAGTTTTTACCTTAATTTCCATTTAAAGTTATTCATTTGACAGTCTAACCATTTCAAAGGGCCCTGGGTTGATTTCTATTTAGGAAGCCAGATGCATGCCAGCAGTGCATTCACAGATTTATTGCACCTGGCATTTCTCAGAATGCAGCATGGATTTAGCTTTATTTTCTTTAACACAAGTAATTAATTCCCATTGTCATTTTCAATTTACCGTCGGGTGCATGCTCGGTCCCACTGGATCCACACCCTTTTCCCACTAAAGCCCATTTGCATACACCATTTGGACTTGACCGAGTACAAAACAGAAGTCCTGCAAACAAAGCCCCAAACTCTCTCCATTCTATCACTGGTGCTCTTCGACCAGATCTGATCAAGAGAGCGACGATCTCCTACTACTACTGAAGAATCATTCGAAGTAATACTTCTTACTTGGTAATCGCCACTTTCAATTAATTCCATTTTCCCCTAACTTTTTGCTCGGCAGCCAGCCAGATCTACTGTAAGATCCAAATCCAGTTCGGGATAATCGATAGAAATTTCTGTTCATGCTATTGATGTAACCTCTCTAAGGTGGCCTCAGAAGTGTTGGGTGTGAGTAGGGAGGCAAGAAGGAAGCGAAAAGACACCTGTTGGTGGAACGACGAGGTACAAAAGGCTATTAAGGAGAAGAAGAGTGCTTCAAAAAGCGCCTCCATTCGACAAGAGTGCAGCCAACATCGAAGACTACAGGATAGCGAAGAGGGCTGCAAAGCGAAGCCTGTGAGTGTAGCAAAGGGTGGGGCTTTTGATGACCTTTACCAACGGCTAGGCACGAAGGAAGGGGAGAAGGACATTTATAGGATCGCTAGGATACGTGAGAGGAAGACAAGGGACATAAACCAAATCAAATGCATCAAGGATGGGACAGATCGACCGCTTTGCTGAAGGACGAGGAGATCAGGACGGATGGCGAGAGTATTTCGATAAGTCGTTCAATGGGGAGAATGATAGTCCTACCTTTGAGTTGGGACGACTCATTTGACGATACTTGTAGACGCTTTGTGAGGGAGAATTCAGGAGGCAGAGATCAGAGAGGCTTTGAAGAGGATGAAGGGAGGTAAAGCGATGGGCCCTGATGGCATCCCCATTGAGGTGTGGAGATGTCTGGGAGCGAGAGCGGTAGTATGGCTGACTAAGCTTTTTAACCTCATTTTTTAGGTCAAACAAGATGCCTAAAGAATGGAGGCGAAGTATATTAGTACCAATCTTCAAGAATAAGGGAGATGTTCAAAGTTGTACTAACTACGGGGGATTAAGCTAATGAGCCATACGATGAAATTTGTGGGAGAGGGTTATCGAGCACGCCACGAAGGTCGACAAGTGTGACCCAAAACCAATTTGGGTTCATGCCCGGGAGGTCGACCATGGAGGCGATTTTCTTAGTACGACAGTTGATGGAGAGATTTAGGGAGCAAAAGAAGGACTTGCACATGGTCTTTATTGACCTCGAGAAGCATTATGACAAAGTACCGAGAAACGTCATGTGGTGGGCCTTAGAAAAACACAAAGTCCCAACTAAGTACATTACCCTCATCAAGGATATGTACAAAGATGCGACGACATGTGTTGGACATGTGATGGCGATACCGGTGACTTTCCAATTAACATAGGACTACATCAAGGGTCAAAGATCGAGCCCTTATTTATTTACTCGGTGATGGATGAGGTGACAAGGGATATACTGAGGGGTGATATCCCTTGGTGTATGCTCTTTGCCGATGATGTGGTGCTAGTGGATGAGAGTAGAGCGGGGGTAAATAGGAAGTTGGAGCCGTGGAGGCACACGCTAGAGTTGAAAGGGTTCAGATTGAGTAGGACCAAGACCCGAGTATATGATGTGCGACTTTTAGCCCGACTAGGCACGAGGATGGGGATGTCATCTGGATGGACAAGTGGTGGCCAAGAAGGGTACTTTTTCGGTATTTAGGATCTATGCTACGTAAGGATGGCGACATTGATGAAGATGTTAGACATAGAATCGCAAAGCAGGTTGGCTAAAGTGGCGTCAAGCTTCGGCATCCTATGTGACAAGAGGGTACCCTGAAGCTAAAAGGGAAGTTCTATAGGACAGCGATTCGCCCGCGATGCTTTGTATGGTGCTGAATGTTGGCCTACAAAAGGCGACATGTCCAACAGCTAAGTGTGACTGAGATGCGTATGTTGCGTTGGTTTTGGCGGGCATACTAGAAGGGATAGAGTTCGAATGAAGATATTCGGGATAGGGTTGGGGTGGCCCCTATCGAGGAGAAATTGATTCAACATCGGTTGAGATGGTTTGGACATGTTCAACGGAGGCCTCCCCGGCGCCGGTGCGTGAGTGGAGTTCTAGAGCGGGTAGATAATGTAAAGAGAGGTAGAGGCCGACCTAAAACCGACTTGGGACGAGGCGGTTAAGCGAGACCTTAACGAGTGGAATATCTCCAAGGATTTAGCTTTGGATAGGAGCACTTGGAGGCTAGCTATTAACGTGTCTGAACCATGACTTTGTTTCCTTTTCTATCTACCCTAATCTTTATCCTTTTGTCTTGTGCCTTTCTACGTTCTTTTGTACTGTTTCATATGGGTTTCATCTCTAGCCTACCCCAACTAGCTTGGGACTAAAGGCTATGTTGTTGTTGTTGTTGTTGCTGCTATTGATGTAACCTGTGCACAGTATCCTCTTGTAGGCACTTGCGCTCTTAGGCGTGCTGATCTGGTGGCATCCTGGAACCCATGCGAAACAAGGTCCTCGTCCGCCAGGATGTCTTGCCAAACTTTAACAGACGATGTGGCAATGTATTGCACTAATCTTTTTTTTCTTTAATCTTGTATGTTATGCGTGTCTTCTACTTTTTTATGTGTTTGCTACCCTCTCATTGCAAAATTAAAGTGTCTGGAGTTCTTTTGGTACATGTTTGCTGTCATATTTCTGTGACCATCTGGGGAGTAATCGTCTGGGTTTGGTGGTCCATAGATTCTTGTTATGGATTCAAGTTTCTCTGTGCATTAGTGGATATGGTGAATGCTTGGGTGGGATTTTTGTTTTGAAGATGTTATGGAATCTAGTCATTTTTATGCAACTTGTATTTGTAATCTGCATACAGGAATACGGGTTGCATATACTACTTCATCGTTCTACTTCATTTTTATACAGGAATACAGATTTTGCTGAAAACAGTCGTGTGTTGTTCTGCAAGCATACTTTACTGTATGAACTCTTTAAGAAACGAGCCAAGAAAAAGGTACAGTTCATCCTAAAACTGCAGCCCCTTCTTTTTAACATGGCACACATAATACCTTCTCGAGATGAACAATTTTGTAAGTAATTTTTCTATATCACTGATAAATCAAACTATGCAGCCCTCATTTCTTCAAAGAGACCTTCGTTACATGATACAGGCCAAGCGAAGCAAGAGGTAATATCCTTCAATGGCTTAGGATTTCTTTTCACACTGCACTGGTATTATTTTGCATTCCGTTGAGCTTTTAGATCTGTTTTGTGTTCTTACTCTATTTAGAGTTTTGTTATTCAGTATCTTTTGCTCAGGTTTTGTTGATGTGATTTCTAGGTAACATAAGTAAGAAAAGAGGCTTGGTTTCCCACTCTAGAACTTCTAGTGTGATATTTCCAATCGCAGCACAGATTCAAAATTCATTGTTTTTAGTTGACAAGAAATCATTTCTGTTTGTGTAGCAGACATGCCATGTGATATATTTTTTTATAATAAATAGCATCTGTTAACAATATGTAAATTTACATGTTCTGTTTTTGTTTTGAGTTGAGAAATTTTTATTTCATAAATGAGTGCAAACATGGATTGATTATGGGGATGGACCAAAACTAAAGCTGGAATTTTAGATGGGAGTACCTGGCCCTCAAAATTCATCTTCATTTTATTCATTTCTTTTCCTACCTTCAGAACAATCACAACAGGTGAAGGCTAATTTGTTCATTTCAAAAGGTTAGATGAACCTCACTTTGAAGTTTTAGGAGGAAAATAAAATTATCACGCATAGTGGTGCTATGTTTGACCTAAGTTTTTTCTTTTAAGAAAATTGTCGCATCATAGATCCCATGTACATCATGTTCTGCACCAGTGCCCTATCTCAGTACTATAGCAATTTGTTGGGATTTTGAGAGTTCACACTCCCAGGCTTGTAGAATCATGACTTAATCGAATTGGAATTGGAGCTATTTTGTGTGGGAAGTTGAGTACCTTCCGTTTTCTGGATGCCCCAGCAGCTAAGGCATGCAATTTTTTAGAACAAAATCCCCACAATACTAGAACATGTTTTGCATTTCAAGATTAAATCCTACGGTTGTAACATGTAAGCACTAATCAATCCAGCATCTGCAAAACTAATCCTAATGGCTTGATATCTTACATCAGTTTATTTTTAGAATTGGCTACAGTTGTAACAAGATGATAGCTAGGCTGTATGGGGCCTAAGAAGTATCTATACTTAAACCTTTAAAGTCGTAGAGCCCCCAACTTCCGTCACTAGACTCATATTACCGTTTTAGAACAGTACCAAACCTGGGCTGTCAGATCCCGTCTCCCCTCGCTGGAACCATACACCTGTCCACGTTCTCGAAACACTGGCCTCTTCCTTCGTAGTCACTCCCTACATCGCCTCCTCTCCGCCGCCGCAAAGCCGCAGCCCTGTGCCTCACCGCCACCACCGCTCCCACCCTCCATCCCATCCACTCACACCCTCACCGCCACCACCGCTCCCGCCCCCATCCCATCCATGCACGCCGCGCCGGAGGCCGCCCCCACGCCCCTCGCACGGCTGCGGCCTCGCGGCGTGTCACCGCACAGGCAATGCGAGCGGCACGTCGCTGCTTCGGCCTCGTGCGTCGCAGCCACCGACCTCCGCCTGCGTCGGGCGCCACCCCGGTGCCGCGGCAGACGCCGTTCCGGCAGCCTCTTTCTGCGGCACCACGACGGACCGTCAAGATTCACGACTCCTCTGCCGTTTGCCGTGCTATCCGCAAGCAGCCTCTTCAACAGAAGTCTGTTCCTTCTCACAACTCAATTGGTTATGTGCTTCAAATAATTAATTAATCTATTCGTACAATGAATTATAGGCACTGATCCATAAATTTAAGGATATACGCAATGGATGTAATCACAGTAATTTGCCAGGTTTTCTCACTGCCATCGATTTTATTTACTAATCTGTTCCGCCTACCAGGTATGCTTATGCCCATTGCTTCTCCTGCCTTCCTGCACAACCGAACACCCATAGACTAAAGTATGTGTCAGGATCTGATCTGAATACACGTTTATCATATATATGCCCTAATATATTTCTGGAATCTGATCTTATTAGTGATTGCAAATGTAATAACTATGCCGTATCTGATCTGATTATGTTTAAGTCTTTCTTTTTACAAATATTGTTTGGGACCATTCATCTTTTGATGTACTAACTGTATAAAAAACTGTTCATTTCCATCGATAGGTGCAATGGATCTTTACCATGTTTTCTCTTTCTTCATTACTAGGTATGTGAGATTCATGGGTCAGAAGTGAGTTTGTCGGAAACAGCTCCACTGATTGTGTGCACAGGTTTACAGAGTGGGCTCGAAGTGTATCGAGCTACATTCTCCATTCGCATGTGAGATAATAGCGGCAAAAAGGAAAACACGACACTGTCATTGAGGTTCAGCTTCAGTTGTCTTTTCAAGGAATTTCTTCATCTTGCTGAGATTACGGGGAAGGATTTTTACACAGGCTTTTGATGTGGCATGCTTCCCTCTTTTAGAGTTGTTGGTAGAAGGTGGTGCAGACAATGAGACCCAGGACTTTCTTGAAGTTGCACGCTATGGCAGCACTGAAATCAGGTCAACTCATGCAGTTAGATTTAATACAAGTTCACAGCAGTCCATGATAGTCATCAGATTCAGATCGTACTTAGATGAATACAAAACCTTCTGCAGTACATTATTTACTCTTTGCTAGAAAATTCAGTGTATGCGTTCCTATGTATTCATGCTTCATGGATTCAGCTAGGCTAATTGATACAGGGGATGCCGTTCCTATGTATTTACGCTTCATGGATTCAGCTAGGCTAATTGACTCTGAAATCTAAGCCCTAACAGTTATATGAAGATGCTGATCCACAGTGAGGTTGATTGAAAGTTTGAACTCCTAGCTTCTCACAATCAGTTTGCTCCATGGAGAAGCACAATACATATGCCTCATGCTTAGTCTTGATTGGTATAAATATTTTCTGTTGACAAACATATTATTATTCCAAATAATCAATGTCGAAAACCATTTTTCCCATAGGCGATTGTTAAATTTGGTTATCTGTTTTAAAAATTAATTATTTTGTTTGTTCAATGATTCAAAGGTGTTGATCCATAAATTTGAGGATATACACGATCGATGTACTCACATTAACTAGCTAGGTTTTCTCACTACCATCAATTTTTTCTTACTATCAATCACCTCTAATTTGTTACTCTCTACTTTTCAAAGTGTCACTGTATAAGATTAGGTCCATAATCTCTGCTATCCTCAATGTCAGGGTATCCTCACCTAACAATTCAGGTATTCGCCCATGCCAAAATAACTCTCCATATTCAACTAACAATCCCTGTATTACGGTGACATTATCCTACGAATAGCTGAGATAACATCTCATATGTAACTAATTTTACTAATATGTTCTGTCTATAGTCATATGATGGATTATAAGTTTGCCTTGCTGGCCGTGCTTCGCACGGGGTTACCTGCTAGTTAACTAATAAGTTTGTATTTATCGATAAGTTACTGACATGCTTGAAATTTGTCTGTTGCAAATGCTGAAATTCACTTTTCTCATGAGTATAGGATTCAAATAACCATATCACTGTCTGGAAGTTCAAACGCTGCAGTACAGGCCCAGAATATCTTTCCACTTTTACGCTCTGATTGCTAAACCAATTAGTACTATTTTTGTATGAAGGGGTAAGTCTATCCTTCTTTAATTTCCTCAACTGAAATTTTTGTCCCCAGATGATCCCTTTCTCATTTTTGACATGGCATTGCAGCATTCTCCAGTATATCAGTTCACTCAGGCTTGTTTGCTGACTTGTTTTGATGAATCTGGGCGTAACAGCCACACTGAAGCCACATTCATCATTCAAGACCTGAAGACTTTAGCTAACATTATCCTTGTTAGCTGTGGTACATTGTGCATCCTATGAGATTATCTAAGCACTGTATAGCTTTGATTACATTCTATCAAATTTAATTATGTTTTTCTCTTATTTCTTGAGGACAATTTGGACAATCACCTGATGAAAATAACTGTTCAAAGAACCAGTTGGAGAACTCCTCTCTTCGAAGTAAGTCTATGGTTGTCATTTTGTGGAAGACATTGAACAGTTTTTTTTTTAGAAAAGAGACATTGAACAGTTGCAAGTATATTGCCTCATATTTTCATAGCTATGGAAAACCGAAACCTCTCTTTTGATATTACCACTGAAGTTCTGTGTCTCTAATCTGTACTGTGCATGGTTTCTACTGTCTCAAATTATTCTGCATCAAACACATCATAAACATCCTGGAACCACCTTATGAAATGAACTATTTTTTACGATGCATTTTAACAGAGCTTGGAGGGCAATGTTTCTGGGGGAAAAAATACCAAATCATTTACTTCATTCATCATTGGAGAATTGTGTGGATTTAAGCTTAGGCGGACTAAGAAGTTTGCTTTGTCAGTTACTATGAGCCCAGGCTTCGAGGAGGTATATAATTATGTCCTTAAAGTATATATTTTGTATGTTCTTAAGGGTTAACACCGTTTTTAAAAGGCTTACCTTATTCCCTAAATAATTGCATTGTCTAGTCGCCCCCCTGAACTTTTTTTTCTTGGTCTGCTTAGCCTCTTGACCTACAACTACTGGATCACTCCATTCCCTGAAACCAGTATTGAGAGTGCATTTCCCACTATAGTCGTTACATCACCCTCTTCAGCTCAAATTTTATCCTTGCTTTATCAATGCAGAATTACGTAGGTCTTCAGTCCTAGGGCCATGACTCTTTTGGCTGATATTTTCTCCATGTTTTCCTTACATACTTTCCACTTCCATATGCTTATTGCTATTTTCTCCATGACGTAAGCTAACTTTTGTGCCATGCTTGATGTGCTTGCTATACAAAAATTGTGGGATGTTTAGTTAAACAACCCTAGGTGCTTATGCTTTCTCGTGTAACCTTGTGCTTGTCTTGAATGCTTTTAAGTGATGCATCTCATGTTACCATCCTTCACATTCATACATCTACATGTGCATCTCATTTAGGTACGTTAGATGTACGCGTGTGGGCGTGAAAGCACGGGATGTTGGAGTCGAACTAGAAGATGGTGTTGATGGATAAGTCCCGAAGATGGTGTTTGGTGAATCTATCCCGAAGATGGAAGGAGCCCAAGAATACATGCCGGAATAGGAGATGCTCGCCAAGCAAGTGTCATCTAACAAACACTGACCTAGTGTCGGATCCCAGGCAAGCCCCAGAGCATTCTAAGTCTCCTACCCTCTCTTTTTATAAATGCACACGAGTATAACTTTTGTATGACACATTTGGTAATAGAAGTTGGACGAAATCGTTGGTGCATTTTGCCCTACCTTGTCCACTATATATAAATACATGTACCCTTACGAGATGAGTAGGTCGATCTATGCTTAGCCATGCTTAGACCGGTAGAAGTCGGGAGATTTGCTGTCACTTGCGAGATATAGGTGGGTACCTGATCACGGTTGGCTATATTTGCTATCGTGGAAAAGAACCATATGATGTTATGTAAATGGAACTGGCGGGATCTTATATGTTGATGGTGATATGACTTCTATGTTGATCCCGTCTGTGTTGATTAAGGACAGTATCGTTGTTGATCTGAACACAGCCGGCCGGATAACTCGTTCCGACTACAAAACCGAGTAGCTTAACTCAGTCCGGGAGTTGTTCTATCCAAATGCGCACACCGGAGGTAGTAAGGATGTGCGGGGAGCGGATCAATAGGCCATGGGCAAACATGACCTGACTGACCTGGCATGGCGACCGTGGGTAGACATGGTTTGGCGACGGCTACCGTCTGTCACGAGGGTGCGGTGCTGATCGAACCCGCGAAATGAGTCATGTGTTGTACCAAAGGTGACCCGACGTGATCCCGACGGGGGAAGTGTGGGTTTGTGTTAGAATTTTTTTTCCCGAGCTAGTTGCAATCAATTCGAATCGTCGTATCTCCCAGATAGTGAGAAACTTGACTGAGCTTCCTTCATTAGTAGTAACCCTTGATGGAACATATCGTTATGATGATTATATGATAAGCGGATATGGTTACTTGATGGAACATATCGTTATGGACGATTATATGATAAGCCGGATATGGTTACTAATGTGATGCTTATAAATCAAGTGATTGCTTAGACTAGGTGCAAATATAGCTATAATAAGCTTCACTAAACTTGATGCTAAAATATTGACTAAAAGATTGAAAGTAAGGACTCATGATAGTAATGCTCTTTTTGCAAAGTTATGCTATCCAACCAGCTCCACAAAATAAGTCTTGCATATCCTTGAGAGTCTTTTTATTTCTCTCCTTTCGGGTAAATCTGCTAAGTACATTCGAGTAGTTTATCCCACCTTATTGCAGGTAAGGTTCTCAGCTTGCTGAGGATGGTGGCTAACTGCTGGTGGGCTCGGTGACTATATAGTGTTCTCATCTATATGCTTTTGTCAGAGGAGGTCACTCATTCTAGCAATCTATTTGGAGCACATATTATTGTAATCATTTGAAAGTTATGTTGTTTTCACTAATTGTTTTGAACCCAAACTTGTAATACTATTTGTGAACTCACTTGTAATATTATTTTCACTGCAACTCCGTGTATGTGATATGTATTTGCTTAATCACGCGATCTTGGTTGTGATGTTGATTTACCGAGGTCCTTCGTGACACTTTCGGCGGACTACCTGGTTTATATAAGTGCAAGTGTGTGGTGCCAACGTGTTAAGCGGGGGCAGCCGTGCTTGAGCTTGTATAAATTCGGCGGTTCTGTCATAGAAATACCATGATCCCTTGTTTGAACAGCGGTGTTAGTGTACACTGCAGTCGGTCACGGCGCTGACAGTGAGGGCTATGACCATCTCTGTCTGAGTGCTTACTGCGGACCAAATACGGGTTGAGAAAGGGGTTATGACATGGCTTCGATAGGTTCTGAGTGTAGTAGTGATTGACCCAATTACAAGATATGTTGCCTACTATTTTGTCTATTTTCTAAAATAAAAATACATAAATATTTTTTTTTTTCTTCTGTTACCTCCCAGAAAGATAATATGTAGGAATAGACATTTAGATCAAAGGTTCAGAGTCATTTGGGAGTATCCTAGTAAAACTCTGTTTTTAAACCTTTATTTATATATCACACGTCTCTAGGCACAAGTAATAACTCAAGTACGAGTACATTATTGTAGATACAGTTTCAACAATTTATCATTACAAATGAGCCCACGATAGACTGGAACTTTATTCCCTTATTAAAAACAAATCAGCCAATAATGATAAAGTAGAGTTAGATGCAACACAAATTTTTCTGATAAATATGAAAACTCCAATGAAACTGGGACTCTTGCTTTCATCAAGTACGATTCAGGTTGCTGCAGAGGAGCTTCCCAATATAGTTTGAAGTAGCCTTGGCACTGGAGGCTTGCCAAGCTCTACTAGACCCTCAAGAACCTGAACCACATTACTCATTGTTGGCCGATCAAATTCATTGTCTTGAATGCACCAACACGCAACCTTGCAAGCTCTTTCAACCTGCTCTGCATTGATCTCACCAAGTAATTGGTGATCTACCAAGCAACCCAAGTCTCCCTGTTGAACCTTATGTGCAGCTTGTAAAGGAAAATAAGCAGCATGTTCATCATTGCTTGTAAATTCTTCTAGCCTGTTCCTCCTTCCTGATATGATTTCTAGCAGTAGCATTCCATAGCTATAAACATCAACCTTTTTGAGTGATAGCTACTCCACTAATCCATTCTGGTGCAAGATATCCGATGGTTCCTCTCATAGTAGTAAGAACGCGACTGAAGTCCCTCCCTAAAAGTTTTGCCATCCCAAAGTCTGCAATCTTAGGAGCAAATGATGTATCAAGAAGTATATTTTTTCTGGCTTAACATCACAATGTATGATGCATTCATGACAGCTCTCATGTAAGTAGGATAACCCTTTTGCAATTCCTATGGCAATTTGGTACCTTGTACCCCAACTCAGTGTTTGTACCGCTGCTTGAACAAATGAACATCAAGAGAGCGATTCTGCATATACTCATAAACAATTATCCTTCTATCAACTTGAGAACAGAAACCAATCAATTTTAGTAAATTAACATGTTGAATCATTCCCATTGTACTGATCTCAGCTCTGAACTGCTTCTCTCCTTGGTGTGCACCGTTAAGAGTTTTTTTTACGGCTATGCTTGTTGAGTCACTTAGAATCCCTTTGAATACATTGCCAAAACCACCTCCACCAAGCTTCTCCGAGAAATTTTTAGTTGCATGCTGCAAATCAACATATCTAAAAGCAATAACTCCACCACCATCTTTGATGTTGGTTGAATGACCACACAAATTCAGCTTCTTCTTCTGAATAATTGACAGAACAAGCACCAGAAGAATCAGAGCAGAAACACTTGCACCAACCACAAAACCAATGACCATTCGTCTTCTCACACCATTTTCCCAACTATGCATCTGTTGAGCAGCAAGACGAAGGTAAACAATCTCTCCATCATTATTTGTGGTGCCATTTTGCTGCTTTACATTAAGAAGTTCACCTTGCCATATGGAACAGACATCTTTACTGTATGAAAATGCAGTGCAAGAGCAATTACTTTGACAAACCTCCATACATTCCTTTGTATTCGCAATAGCTTCGATGGCATGAGCATCGCTGGGTAATCTGCTGACACTCGATATGGGAAAGAACTGGTCTGTCAACTGTTTTGTGCTCTTGTTGGTACTGCAATCTAATTGAGTATTTCTCATGCATCCACCAGTCCTGTCACCCAGGTTCCAGTCCTCTGGTTTCTTCACAGAGAAGCCTTTCATGCAGCTACACTGTGGAAGGGCGTTGTCATTGCAAACTGTGAAAGGTCCACAAACAGCGAAAACATCGCATGATGCTTTGGGTTGGATGTAAATAGTTTCCCAATCCTGCAAGTCTTCTGCCCAAAGTAGTTGCTTGGCAAGACCAGAGACATCAAGCAATAAGATTGTAGTCACTGTATCATCTGACGGGGCATAAGTGAAGTATTCTTCTTGGTCGTTGTCAATGAATTTACAATTGAGAAATGTACTGCCTGACATCTCGGGCACTGATGGAAAGTACTGCCCGTTCCATACCCCAGTGGAAAAATACACTACAGATGAGTTGCAGAGCTTTACAAAGTATTGCTTAGCACCGGTGGGATCTAGCTCCATACAGTATAAGCCTGGGGCTGGATCGACCAAATTCTTCTTTGAAACAAATCTGTATGCCCTGCCAGTGACCTTGCTACGGCCAATCTTTGCGCCTGGGAGGAAAACATCCGTGGGGTGTTCAAAGCTCTGCCACCATACTATGGCTGGGTTTGAGGCATCTTGTATGACAAGGTTTCCTTTGTTGGAGAGCACAGCGGTGACGTCGCTACTGGTTTTGGATCTATTAACAATTTCGGTGGACCAGATTATCGACTTGGTTACATGATTTAAGATTACAAGATTGCCCTCTTTCGAGAATATGAGCTTGGACACATTGAATGATAGTTCAGCGATTGGCTTATCCCTATTAGCAATCCATACAGCAGTGAACTTGGGGATCTGGTGGAACCATATGCCGAGATACCAGTTGCGCGAACGGGAGTTGCTGGAGGACTTACTGGCACCTGTTTGGAAGAAGCCGAGTGCAAACTTGCTGTTGCTGGAGATGAGCTTCTCGCCACCGGTGATCGCTTGGCCTACGATCAGAGCGCTACTATTTGCAGCAGTACACGCGGTGGAGCAGTACTGCAAAGTGAAGATAAGCCCAAACACTATGTATGCAGGAGAAAACATGGTGACTTCAGGGATGGAGCAGAGAGAAGGAGAGATGAGGAATCAAGGACGGATGGATTTATGCCTCAGCTTTGTGCATTATCATTATCACACAACGGACTCCAAGTAGAACCATTGACACCTGAACTTTTTGACTACAGCCACAAGTCATGATGACTTTTTGACTCTGTACCCTTGATTCCACTATAATGTGGAAGTCGTTTGCACCTTAGGATTAATTTGGCTGATCAGAGACACGGCGTCTACGTTCCAGTTCTGCTGCCAGTCAAGCACGGCAAGCAGGGCAGTGTACCTTTCGTTATCACAGCCAGAAGTCATGGTGATTACTATGATTAATTTTTTTTTTTTTTTTTTTTTGAGAACGTGCGCTGCACGTATTTCATTAAGGAGAAAGTTCGGAATACAAAGACCGGCGTGCCATGGTGAGGTGCCAGGCGCCAACAAGAACCCTGATCAATAGCAAAAGGATTCCTTCATATAGAAATATATAAGACATTTTACTTGAGTAGACTAAATCTTGCTTGGGCTGCTTTTTAATAGTGGTCTTTACATTTTCTCTTTCTCTAGTAGTACAGTGAAGTGGGCTCTACTAATACTACCAACTGATTGAGTAATCAAATTGTTTTATCAGTTCACTGTGATACTCCTAAATTGTTTTATCAATTCACTGTGATACTCCTAAATTGTTTTATCAAGTAGGGCAGTGTACCTTTCGTTATTACAGCCACAAGTCATGATGACATTTTGACTCTACCCTTGATTCCACTATGATTGCTGATCAATAGTAGAAGGATTCTATTAGATTATATTTAGATGTGACCTGCAGACACCGGCGGAGCCAAGGGTATTCCGAGGTATTCCAAGGAACACCTAAGATTTTGGTACAAAAATGAATAAGTCTATACTCCATTTTATACTATACATGTATATTCTATATTTTCTAATAGACCAACAGCCCACAAACGAACTAGTACTCTGGTAGCAACGAGCACTCGAGCAGGCCAACCTGGCCAAGGCTCAAGCGGCCAGAAATCCTTCCGTCGGGACCCCATTCATAAGGCTCAAGCGGCTGCAGAGTCATGGCGTTGATCACGCCTGGCCTCTTTCCTAATCTTCCCGGTCATTGTTTCCATAAGCCGGTTTAATTTGGATGACCAGAGACACAGCGTCCACGTTCTAGCTCCGCTGCCAGTCAAGCACGGCAGTGTAACTTTCATTATTACAGCCACAAGATGGTGACTGCTGTGCAGAAAACATTTTTTTAGATAATGGATATTTAATATCCGGCTTCATCCACATAATATAGAATCAGGCCATTATTATAGAGTTACAGCACCCAAACACACCAATTGAGTTCTTACAATCAAACACGAAGCTCAAAATGACATACAAAAGTTTATACTAATGAAGACCAATCTGACGACCAACCCAGACTGCCATTCTACCAGGTAAAAACATTATGGAAGGGGCTGTTATTTTACATTTTTTTAGATAAAGGATGAAGAGCATCCGGCCTCTATGCCCGGAGGCGTACACTAGTAACGGAATGCTTTTAGGTGACGGGCAGAAATTATTTTAGGTGGCGGGCACACACGCATGATCACCTTGTCAAGGTCACGGTTAATCAGGGCGCATCCGTGGCGGGCATTTGTGCTGTCACGGTAAATAAATTAAAAATAAAAAGACCCAAGCCCGATGCCAGCCCATACGGGCCCGACACCGAGCCTAGATCCGCCGGAGGATGATCCGCCGTCGCCGCCCGAAACCCTAGCGCCGCCGATCTTCGCCGTTGTCACCGCCGTGGTGGACGCCGAGGCCGCGAGATCCGCCGCGGTGGACGCCGAGCCCGCCGCCGTTGAGCCCACCGCCGCGAGATCCGTCGCCGCTGAGCTCCGCCGCCCGCGAGATCCGCGTCGCCGAGGAGCCCGCCGCCGCAGATCAGCCCTTTGTGGACGCCGCCGCCGAGATCCACGTGGCGGGACGCCGCCCCGCCGTGAGATCCGCCGTGGTGGACGCCGAGGCCGCGAGATCCGCCGTGGTGGACGCCGAGGGCCACGAGATCCTCCGCGGTGGACGCCGAGGCCGCCGCCGCTGAGAGCTCGCCGCCGCAAGATCCGCCGTGCCGCCGCTGGCCCTCGCGCCCGCGTTCCGCCATGGCCGCCCGCGCCCCGCGCGGCCGAGCTCCGCCGCCAACCATGCCAAGAGGGAGGATGGGATGGTTAGGGGGAGGGAGGACGGGAGGAGGGAGGAGGAGGCGGTGGATCTCTCCCGCTGGTCGGGAGTTGGAGATGGGGGAGGCGAGCGGTGAGAGATGGGGCGTCGGGAGTTGGAGAGAAGGGGATCGGCCGAGAAACCCTAAGTGTGAGTATATATACGTGGCCCGGTAGAAATCTGACTTGGGCTTTCTTTGTGGGCCTCAGATATTTTGCGTGATTCGGGCGTTTGTAAGCTGCCCGCCTCCGAAAATAGAAGCATTTTGCGTGGACGGGCATGTTATAAACGCCGCCACGGTAAATCGATTTTACGTGGCGGGCAAAATTGCCCGTCACGCAAAAAATAAAAAAACGCCCGCCACGTAAAATCGAGCCATTAACCGTGGCGGGCAAACTCAACGCCCACCACGGAAAAAAAAAAAAATTTTCAGAGTCACGCAAAATCATTTCGTTACTAGTGGTACACGGCCAATTATTACAAAAATTTCAAACGAAAATAGCACAACCGGTCTCTAAGATGGACAAAAGAACTAAAGCAAACGATAAATATGCCTCCACCCTCCATTAGATAGCTCCAAAGCAATCATCTCAATATTTTTGCTCATGACAGAGAGTGTGTTCTTGATCTGCTCATCACGCCGCTGCCGGCGCGCCCGAAAACGTACCCGGTAAGCTCCCCGAAGATAACCCGCAAAATTGAGTTCACTTTGACCTGTTAAAAATTATATCATTTTCGACAGCCAAATGGCCCAAAGATACAGCGGCAACCCCGACCCGGATCAATTTCCTAATCTGACTTTTGTTGATTAGTAAGCCAATTTCCAAACATATGACTCATTGATCTAGGTGGAGTCAAACCCAGTAGCAAAAAAAGATAATCCTCCAAACCATACTCGCATAAGGACAATCAAGGAAGAGATGTTGAATAGTCTCATCCCTATTACAGCCACAACATTTGAGGCTACCTTTCCAATTTTTCCTAGTGAGGTTATCTTTAGTTAGAACAACTCCCTTTTGAAGAAACCAAAGGAAAATCTTAATCTTTAGAGGAATCTTTAATTTCCAGATCATCTTATGTCGAAACGGTGGTGGTGTGTCAATAAGATGCAAATAGAACGATCGAATAGAATATAACCCCATTTGGTTAGGTTCCATTTAAAGGTATCCGAACCCTCCACCATATCAGCATGAGCAATCTGTGCTACTAGATTTTGCCACTCTACCAATTTATTATTCACCAAAGCCCTTCTGAAAGAAACATTGAGGGGGTTTGTGGCCATAACCTTTGCCACAGTTGCGTGAGGATCACGCACAATATTGTAAAGAGATGGGTATTTAACTTTAAGTGGCACCACTCCTACCTAGGTGTCGTCCCAGAACCGAGTTTTGGTCCCATCTAGTACTTTGAAGGAACCATTGGCCACCACCTCATCTTTGATACGCATGAGACCTCTCTAGAAATGCGAATCATAAGGTTTGGCTTGTACTTGGGTGAGGGGCTTGGATCTTAGATATTTGTTTTTCAAGTAAAGTTTGCCACATGCCATCGATTGTTTTAGCAACTTCACCAACCACTTAGCCAATAAGCATTTATTTTGTAGATATAGATCTAGGATCCCAAGACCTCCTTGGTCCTTAGGGCGACACAAGATGTCCCATTTAGCAAGTCTATACTTGTGTTTCTAAGATGATCCTTGCGAGAAAAACCTTGATCCGAAATGCTCAAGGTTTTTGAGCACCCCCTTTGGGATTTCAAAGAACTACACACAAAAGAAAAAGATGTGGTGATCTTTAAAATTGATTTTGAAAAAAGCTTATGATAAAGTAAAGCGGAGTTTTTTTACAGCAAACATTATGAATGAAGGGTTTCTCTCGGAAGTGGTGCGAATGGGTTGAAAAGTTTACACAGGGGAAAAATGTAAATATTAAGATTAATGACCAACTTGGACCCTACTTCCAGACTAAGAAAGGCTTAAGGCAAGGTCACCCCATGTCTCCAATACTATTCAATATAGTGGTTGATATGTTGGCCATACTAATTGCAAGAGCAAAGGAAGCAGGACATGTAGAAGGGGTCATTCCCCACATGATCCAAGATGGTTTATCCATCCTTCAATATGCGGATGACACCGTGATCTTTATGAGTCATGATGTTGACAAAGCGGTTAATATGAAATTGTTATTAAACACTTTTGAGTAACTATCGGCTTAAAAATCAACTTCCACAAGAGCAAAGTCTTTTGTTTTCGGAGAAGCCAAGCATCACGAAGAGTTTTATTCGCAATTATTTAGATGTGTCATTGGTAAATACCCATTCCGCTATCTGGGCCTACCTATGAAGATGGGATGTGGCAAGAATTATTAAGGAATAAGTATATTAAAAATAAGACGCTAGGTAGTTGTGAAAAGAAACCAACAGGACTTCGCATTTACGGAAGAGTTCGATGAATGTTAAAGATACCTTCTTCAAATTAGGACATTTTGTTGTCAGAGATGGGTCACAAACACGATTTTGGGTTGATACTTGGTTGGGCAACAAACCTCTCAAAGATAAGTTCCTTGGGTTGTTTAATATTGTAAGAAGAAAACAATATACAGTAGCTATAGTTTTGAGTTCCCCTTTACTAAATATTTCCTTTAGGAGAAATCTGGTGGGGGCAAACTTGACAAATTGGCTTCATTGTGGCATCCTTACAACAAGTTAACTTGCTTCGGGGAAAGAGATGTTTTTGTATGGGATTTGAAGGCCTCTGGGGTATTTATAGTCAAGTCTATGTATGCTTTGCATTAATTAACAATGGGGTGAGAGTGTCGCAAGATTTTCGGCAAACGAAGGCGCCAATGAGAATTAAAATTTTCATGTGGTATGTAAAAGAGGAGTTATCCTAACCAAAAGAAAACCTGGCTAGGAGAAATTGGAATGGAGATAAACAGGCTCTCTCTGTAATCTCCCGTAAAACAATTCAACACCTCTTTTTTTTATTGCTTCTATGTCAAGTTTTTGTGGCGCTCTATACATTTACTTTTTTGGATTAACACCTCCTTCAAATATAGATGATTTGTTTCACAATTGGTCTAAGATGGCAAACAAAAAGTATAATACATTGTTATTGACAGCACCTCCGCACTTCTATGGGCAATTTGGATAACAAGGAATGAGGTAGTCTTTGACAAATGCAAACCAAAAACTCTTTTTTGCAGATACTATTCGAGGAACACATTGGCTACGTCGGTGGGCAATCTTGCAGCGGTGTGAAGATCTTGAGGATCAATTGATCTCCGTGGCACGACACCTAGAAACGTCGGCTCTAGCTTTCTTCGGTTCCCGTGGTTGGTTCTCGCAAAGACATGTTGGTTATGTTTAGTCAAAGACGTTTTTTTCTTGTTACGTTTGCTGCGTTTTGTGCGGTTGGAAGTTTGTATCAGTTGAACTTTGAGTTGGGTGTGGAGTATGTAATAATTGGTGCGATTCTATCCTCGGATAGATGAAGCCGGATTTTTATCCTTTTCTAAAAAAAAAAAAAAAAGATAACTATTCATTTGAGGTGAAGAACTACGAGGTGGACTCTTCGAGCCAGTGCATGTACTCGCAAGAAAGATTTTATTCTACATTTGTCAAAAACAACTCTATTTCTTATAAGCCATATTGCCCAATGTAATGACGCTGCTGCAGTTAATAATCAAGTTTGGTTTGGTTGATCCTAAATTACACCAGCAATGAAAAATATCATACATGTAAAGATGAAAACGGACGAAAGCGAGCGGAAAACGCGGCTCTACCGTTTTTGATCTCATTTCCATTTATCCCGCCGAAAAACGAACGGACGGAAAAATACGGTATATGGTTGCGGACGAAACGTGATTCATCCCGTCCGTTTTCAACTTTACATACATGTTTAGGGCCTGTTTGGAACACAGGAATTTCACAGGAAAACACAGGAATAGGGATTTTTTTTCCCGCATTCCAAACAGGCCTTTATTGGTCTCGATATTCCAAACACTAAGTGCAGAGCTCGGCATAAGAAATTAGCGTATGCGCGATTGAAAAAAATGATGTTGAATGGACTATGGTACACGTACACCGGACACGTCTAGCGTATGCATACAGTAGCACCGAGAGCACTTCTAGTCACATTTCGAACTCCTTTTTCAAATGTAGTAAGAGGCTGTTTGGTTTAGAGGGACTAGACTTTTCTTTAGTTGGGACTAAAAAAAATATTTAGTCCCTACCTGTTTGGTTCTGGGACCAGAGAAGAGACTAAAATTGCTCTCAGCTGCTAACCAAGCGTACTGTACGAAGCAAAGAACAGTAGCCTGTCACCTTGCATATGCAGCGCGAGGGCCAAGCTCCAGGTCGAGGCCGCTGCCAGCGCCAGTGGGGACGGACACGGCTGCAGGTCCCATGTCACCTCCGGGGACGACCGCTGGCACCGCATGAAGGTCCCGTAGCTCACGGCCGCCACCAGCCAGGCGCGCCGCCCGTGCGACATGGCGTGGAGGCGTAGCTTCGCCGAGCAGGCGGGCGAGCTCTGCGGCTAGGTGCGCAGCGGGCTGAAGCCGGATGATGACGCCGCCAGGCCGCTGGAGTCGCGCGCCGCACAGCTCGTCGGGGACATCGCCGCTCCATCCGCCGCATCGCTCGGCGGCGGACGCCTCGGCAACGGATGCGCGTCGCCCCGCCGCCGACGGGTTGGCTTGTCGGCTTCGTCTCCCCTGGCGCTGGCGTCAACATCCCCTCCAAGATCGCTCCCAGCGGCGGGTCTCCAACCCGGCCGCGGCGCGCTAGCGCGGCGGGTGGGCGGGGGCGGGCGGCGGCGCAGCGAGAAGCGATCGGGATTGGGAAGAGGCGAGCGAAGCAGGGTCGGTGGAAAAAAAAAGTCTCAAAAAAACCCTCCAATAGGGTCTTTTGTATTTTTAGTCCTAAATGGCATTTTAGTCCCAAAAGTCCCCGCTTTTTTGGTTACCGAGGACTAAAAGATTTTTTTTAGTCAGGGGACTAAAAAGTCTCTAAACCGAACACAGTCTAACTTCTCAATGTTAGCATAGGAGGTTGATAAAGTTGGAGAAACTTTGATCGTTCCTGAAGTTGGTATGACTTTTGGATTGTTAGGCATGTCATGTCAGTTCATTGTTAGGCATGTAAAAATTTTGTATTGTGAAGTAGCAGTTACACAACTTTAATTATCACTCTATTTTATAATAGGAGGTTGATAAAGTTGGAGAAACTTTGATCGTTTCGAAGGTGGTATGACTTTTGATTCAGAAGACAGCTTATGAGATGTACAATACCTATCTTTGATAAAACTGGGTTCAGTACTAGAAAGGGCCATTCAGCTCTCGAGAAGATAAAACTATATATCAACAATATATAGTTTGCAGTAACAAAGGGCATCGGCGAAACAAATCATAAAAAAAAGCATTACAAGGGCAGGTTGTAATGCTCATATTCAGTTCAGTGTTAGCAAAGAGGGAATTTGGGTAGTGCGAAGGTCGTACTTGATCACAATCATTATCTCGCTAGTCCAAATAAGTTGCACAAGCTGAAGTCCCAATGGCGTGTTACAGAAGCAGACAAGATGTTAATTGGTCAGATAAGGGAAGCCAGGATGAAGCCAACACAAGTGTATGAGTTAATAAAGGAGTTTTACGGAGGAGCCGACAAAGTGCCATTATCAAGGATGGACTGCAACAATGCAATTGGTTGTGGCGTAAGAAGTACTTAGAATCTAATGATGCGTAGACATTGTTGGAATACTTGAAGAATAAGCAAATAGAGGATCCTACATTTTTTATGCGGTTGAAATAGATGAGGGAAGATGGTCGGATAGCTAATTTCTTTTTGGACATATGGTCAATCTATCATGGATTATGCATGTTTTGGTGATGCTTAGTCATTTGACACAACATTTTTAGACTAATAAGTTTGAAATGCCATTTGCTCCAATCCTCGGAACCAGCCATCACAAGCAAACAATAATTTTTAGGGCTACACTAATATTTAATGAGACTATAGAATCATTTGTTTGGCTTTTTGAAACCTTCCTTACAGCCATGTCGGGGCAAGTATCCAAGCACAATTTTTACTGACCAAGATGCGGCCATGGCGGAAGCAATTGCTTATGTATTTCAACAATGACGCAGAAGAGGACACATACACCCGGTGTAGGTTAGTTTTTGTTAGAACACAATTAGTTCAGGCTTAGGCCTTCTTGTTGGAATCAAAACACAGAATTGAAGTTTAGTTAGTCCACCAAACACTCACTCTAGGCATTCAGTTACCCGAAACTGATCGGTTCGGTTCTTCGGTTCTCCAACTAATTCAGTTCCCAACAAACTGGCACCAATCGGTTCTGGAAAAACTTGGAACCGAGGCAATTCGGTTTCGGGTTAATTCGGTTAACCGAGCCCAAGAACCGAATTAATCGTATAAATTTCGGACGAACAGGGAACCGAAATTCTCGGTTTCGGTTATTTCGGTTTGGTTCGGTTATTCGATTCGGTTCTCGGTTCCGGGTTTTTAAAGGTACCATTATTATATTTTTTTTTTTTGGCAAGATGCTATTTAAGGCTGCATGTTGGCGCGTACCATAAAAATTTCCCGCGCTTGAGCAACCCGGGCAGAAATGGCCACGATTTATAGAACAAAAGGCAAATCAGTCCCGAAAAATGCTTTTAGATACTGCATGTATGTGTTCACAAAAGATAATGTATTCAGAGAAAAAACAAAGTTGCATCCGCAGTTTTCTAATAAAAACACAACCAATACATTAGTCCCAAGGAAATACACATATTTGCACATCTCTATACATGGCCCGTATCTTGTGTCTCTGGCCTGCATCCTGCATGTTAAAAAAATAGCATGTGATATAGGTTTGTTGCCTAGATATCATGATATAGCAGTACACGTTGCATGCAAGGGATCAACTTAATGAGCTACCTCCAGATTTGCAACAAAAGGCTAATTTGCTTATTTAAAAACACAGTGACGCTTAAAATTGCCTAACAACAACAACAACAACAACAACAACATAGCCTTTAGTCCCAAGCTAGTTGGGGTAGGCTAGAGATGAAACCCATATGAAACGTACAAGAAAAGAACGTAGAAAGGCACAAGACAAAAGGATAAAGATTAGGGTAGATAGAAAAAGGAAACAAAGTCATGGTTCAGCACGTTAATAGCTAGCCTCCAAGCGCTCCTATCCAAAGCTAAATCCTTGGAGATATTCCACTCCTTAAGGTCTCGCTTAACCGCCTCGTCCCAAGTCGGTCTAGGTCGGCCTCTACCTCTCTTTACATTATCTACCCGCTCTAGAACTCCACTACGCACCGGCGCCTCGGGAGGCCTCCGTTGAACATGTCCAAACCATCTCAACCGATGTTGAATCAATTTCTCCTCGATAGGGGCCACCCGACCCTATCCCGAATATCTTCATTTCGAACTCTATCCCTTCTAGTATGCCCGCAAAACCAACGCAACATACGCATCTCAGTCACACTTATTTGTTGGACATGTCGCCTTTTTGTAGGCCAACATTCAACACCATACGGCAGACGCCGGGCGAACAATTGTCCTATAGAACTTCCCTTTTAGCTTACGTGGTACCCTCTTGTCACATAGGATGCCGAAGCTTGGCGCCACTTTAGCCAACCTGCTGCGATTCTATGTCTAACATCTTCATCAATGTCGCCATCCTTACGTAGCATAGATCCTAAATACCGAAAAGTATCCTTCTTGGCCACCACTTGTCCATCGAGGGTGACATCCCCATCCTCGTGCCTAGTCGGCCTAAAAGTCGCACATCATATATTCGGTCTTGGTCCTACTCAATCCGAACCCTTTCGACTCTAGCGTGTGCCTCCACGGCTCCAACTTTCTATTTACCCCTGCTCTACTCTCATCAACTAGCACCACATCATCGGCAAAGAGCATACACCAAGAGATATCACCCTTGTGTATATCCCTTGTAACCTCATCCATCACCGTAGTAAATAAATAAAGGCTCAGTCTGACCCTTGATGTAGTCCTATGTTAATTGGAAAGTCACTGGTATCGCCATCACATGTCGAACGCGTATGTCGTCGCATCTTTGTACATATCCTTGATGAGGGTAATGTACTTAGTTGGGACTTTGTGTTTTTTTCTAAGGCCCACCACATGGCGTTTCTTGGTATTTTGTCATACGCCTTCTCGAGGTCAATAAAGACCATGTGCAAGTCCTTCTTACGCTCCCTAAATCTCTCCATCAAGCTGTCGTACTAAGAAAATCGCCTCCATGGTCGACCTCCCGGGCATGAACCCAAATTGGTTTTGAGTCACACTTGTCGGCCCGTAGGCGATGCTCGATAAAATTGCCTAACAAATGACACTAAAAACCAGATCATCCCTAACCCTAATGGTTGTATTTCTGGTATATAAGCATGTCAAATTTGAAGCAATTGAGCCTATCAGGAAAAAAAAGTACATGCTGTCATGCAACTGATTAAAAAGACACCAAACCATAATAACAAACTTTCCACCATGATGCCTATTATGCCCGGATCATTTAAATTGTAGGACATATCATTTTGTTCTGCTGGACTTCAGTTGATAAATGTTTTCCAACCTCCAACTTAATTTCACTATCTTTCTTACCAATTTATTCTACTGGTCTTCTCAATTGGTAACTGTTTTCCAAATTCTACTTAGGTAAGCAAGCTTGCATCCCTATCTCAGTATTTACTAAGCATAAAAAGAAAGCAGAGCAGAATTAAAAATCATTCCATAATTACTCACATCGATGTAGCCTTCATAAAAAGATGCTTCCCTAGAACCACCTCCATCCTTTCTTATTGGTATCCCCACCGTCTACAAGCACCTGTGCCATTCACAACCAGGTCGTCAGCATAACAGTAGGAACAAAAACTAATATTGTTGCCTATCTAAATGATATATTGTTGCCTATCCTATGTTATGTTGTTGCCAGTGTGAAACCATATTGTTGCCTACGCAGTGCTATATTGTTGATTAAACAATTAAAGGTATCAAAATGCAGAATCTCAAATACACATGCTAACAGATGAGTCTTCTAGTGTGAGCAGTACTCAATGATCTTAATCTACTACTCAACAAAGCAACTGCAAACGACTTCCTAAGTTCCTAGTATGTAATGCTAAGTTGCCTACATGTCATGATGTAGCAGCACACATTTATACTTACTGCATTGCATGCAAGGAATCATCATATAGGTGTCAAATATAGATCGTAATGAGATACCTCCAAAATTGCAACAAAAAGTCTAAATTGTCTATTTAGGAGCACATTGTTGCCTAACAAATGACACTTAAATTGCCTACCAAGTGACACTTAAATTGCCTACATGTCATGATGTAGCAGCCCAAACATAACACTTAAATTGTACTTGTCACCATTTCGTACTAACTGTACAGATGAACCACCTTATGCTCGAATGAACATTTCCCTATCACTTACACGGCACATGATGGATTCACGAATAATCCAGACACTGACTCACTAAAAAATCGGATTGAAACAGGAACACAAGCACACAACAAATTCAAAACAAATCAAGCAAGAGGAAACTAGGGAGCAAAATCTCAGGGTTTTCACCTTTAACAAGCACTTTTTGTAAACCTTCTGCCATCATTCATAGAAAAGTCAAAATGGAAGAGTAAGATCATCGGCAAGAGAATATACCGGGTACCATTCTCCTGTTAAAGGATTTGGGCGGTCTCTACCACCACTTGGTGCAATCCAAAATTAACTACGAACCACCACTGCATAATATTGTATGAAGATATGTGAGATCAAGCACAAAAGGTAAGGACAATTACATATACGATAGTCTAGAATGAGAAGATATTTTGCCTCATGAGAACAAGAATCAACTTAGTAAATGAGTAATGGTGCACAAAAAAATAAAAAGCAGGTATGGTAATATTGTAGTGGATTGCGTTTGCTTAAGCGATTTAAGTGTCATTCATTAGGCAACACTATCTTCTTAAATAGACAATTTATGTATTCTGAAAAAGCAAGTATATTGTCTGTGTTCATTTGCTAAGCTAAATGAACAAATATCCATCTAAAAATTAATATCCAAAGTTCTATCCATTGAAAAAAGTATGTTCTTTGGCAATTCAAAAAGCTTGTGAAATACTCTACATCTTTCTAGTTATATTAGGGAGCTGATTTGGCTGTTAAAGTGGTCAAAAATCAAACTGGTCTATGGCTGTACAGAACATGGTCAGAATCTGTCAGTGAACTTCTAAAATCTATATCTTCCCAAACCTTAAGAGCTAAAATCACGAAATTTCATGACAACAAAGGTATGTCAATTCCCTACAACTTTTGTGTTATCATGTTCCGTAGGAAGCGTCATTTAGTAAATGAAATCACCCTGTTCTGCTAGGGCGTCGATTAGGGCGGCGATTGGGCGCGCCTAATCGCTAATCGGAGGGTCAGCACATCGCCTAGGGGGTAGGCGGAGCCATAGGCGTCGGAAGCTCGTCGGCGCCGCCGATGGTGGTGGAGAAACGTCTGGCGGAGGTCTCCGGTGGGGGAGGAGGAGCTGCGGGCGGCGGCGGGCACTCGCGACGGGCTTGTGCGTGCGGCGGGCGCAGGCGCCGGCGGCGGCGGCGGCGGGAGGGAGAGATGCGAGAGAGAGAGGATGCGGGAGAGAGAGATGCGAGAGAGATGACTGGGGAGAGAGGCGAGAGAGGCATAGGGTTAAGTGGAGACTGGGCCTTGAAATGGGCCTTTTCTTCCTTTCTCCCTTTTCAGACCACTCATCTCCTCTCTTTTTTCTTTTCTTTTAAGTATTTATACATAATTATTCATCGCCTAGAAAAACGCCTAGCAACGCCTAGGCGCGATTACTCCCGACTAGGCGCTAGGCAGTGGGTCCGCCTAGAATCCGCCTAGCGCCTAGCGGAACAAGGTGAAATCATCACCCAACTCAGAACTGCTGAACAGGAATTTCAGGACACATCGCTAAACAATTTTCAGCCTTTCTTTATTTTTTTCAATTCAAACAGCACCTAGTCATGTTGTTTCCTAGTCCAATCTTCTCCTAATCATACAACTGAGTGATCTCAACCAGAACAATGATAGAATATTTGCAATTGCATAAAGCATAAATCTATTTCAGAAAATGTAATTTCCTCTCTCACCACACATGTACTTACTAACATATATTGCACACATCATACCTGATTTGTGCTTTGTACTTCATCGCCCACTGCTAGATAACTTGAACCTGCAATTTAAGAACAGAAAAAATAAAAGAGAGATTAGAGAAGGATGATATAAAAATTGCTTAATGATTTACATTATTTTGCCTTGATCTTGCCACAATATTGCCACAAAAGAGAGATTAGAAATTGTAATCTGTGTGTAGAAGAAATGTCTGCATGTGAGAAAAAGGAAAACAACGGAGACGTAAAATCTAAACAAGAAATTTATGCTCGGCATTAGTTATGTGACTGAAAAACAAGAACAGATTCGCTGAAGATCTCACTTAAATGGAACCTAAGATAGATGGATGGACCAGGCACACCACGTGCAGGAGAGACCACTTGCTAAATCTGAATTTGTACCCTTACAGTGAGCACATGAAGCAACAATCACAGTTTATTTGCATAAAGGACACCTTGGCTGCTGCTACCTAGGTAGAAAACTAAAACAAAAAGCTCCCATTCATGTTGGTAAAAGATCATCCTGAATCCATTCATACTCAGTGGAGGTTCATAAATCACAACTAAAAATACTATGCTTGGTAGTTGTTTTATCCATTAGGCTTATAATTTGTTGCAGGTTCTGAAGTAAACATACTCGAGTAGATATGATACTAATTTCTTCAGAATATGAAATCTAACGCTAACACTGCCTTTGCCGGTCCCAAGCCCGGATGCGAAAATGTGGAGGGTTGTGTTTAGGCGTGGCGAGCCGGACGTAAAACCAGCTACTCTTATGGAGATGAGACCCAATAGACTTCCGTTGGGGCGTAACCCTCTTAGCGACGCGCCATGTCGGATCCCGGATATGGTGTTAAATGAGCAAGGGCTGGGTCGTCACCCCCATGACGCGCCGTGTCGCGATCTGGGCACGGTGTCAAGTGAGCAAGGATCGGGTCGTCGCTTCCTCAGTGGCGCGCCACATCGGCGCCCGGGTGTGGTGAAAAATGAGCAAGGGTCTTCGCACCAGCAACGGGTGCGAAGGGTAAGGAAGCTAGTCGAACCCACTAGGATTCGCCTAGGTAGCTGGAATGTAGGGTCCCTCACGGGTAAGTTAAGAGAATTAGTTGACACAGCGGCTAGGAGGCGGGTAAATATCTTGTGCGTCCAAGAGACTAAATGGAAGGGTCAGAAGGCGAAGGAGGTGGACAATACCGGCTACAAGCTCTGGTACACAGGGACAACTTCAAATAGAAATGGAGTAGGAGTTTTGATTGATAAGAGCCTTAAGGATGGTGTGGTGGAGGTGAGAGGGCAAGGGGATAGGATCATATTAGTTAAGCTTGTCATTAGTGATATGGTCTTAAACGTAATTAGTGCGTATGCCCCCCAAGTAGGCCAGGACGAGAGTGCTAAGAGGCAATTCTGGGAAGACTTAGATGGCTTGGTTAGAGCTGTACCTAGCAGCGAGAAGCTCTTTATAGGAGGGGATCTTAATGGCCATGTAGGTACATCAAGGGTAGGTTATGAAGCGGTACATGGAGGCTTCAGTTTTGGCAGTAGGAACCAGGAGGGAGAGGAAGTCCTAGACTTTGCTCTAGCTTTTGACCTAATGTTAGCCAACACTTTCTTTAGAAAGAAGCAGTCCCATTTAGTGACCTTTAGTAGCGGCCAACACTCTAGCCAGATCGACTTTGTCCTTATAAGACGGGAGGATAAACGGACATGCTTTGATTGTAAGGTAATACCTAGAGAGTGTGTGGTTTCTCAACACAAGCTGTTGGTGGCTGATTTCCGCTTTCTAGTGCAAGCTTGTAGGGTTAAACAACCTAGGATTGCAAGAACAAAGTGGTGGAAATTGGAAGGGGAGACAGCAAAGGTCTTCAAGGAAAGAGTTATTGAAGAGGGCCCTTGGCAGGATGAAGGTGATGCAAACGACATGTGGGAGAAGATGGCAACATGCATTCGGAAGATTGCTTCAGAGGTGCTTGGAGTGACCAAAGGGGGTGGATGCAAGTTGAAAGACTCTTGGTGGTGGAATGAAGATGTGCAAAAGGCTATTAAGGAAAAGAAGGAATGCTATAAGCGCTTGTACCAGGATAGGTGTGCCGACAACATAGAGAAGTACAGGGTGGCAAAGAAGACTGCAAAACGAGCGGTGAGTGTAGCAAAGGGACAGGCCTATGAGGATCTGTACCAACGTTTGAGTCGAAGGAAGGAGAGAAGGACATCTATAGGATAGCTAGAGCTCGTGATAGGAAGACAAGGGACCTCAACCAAGTCAAGTGCATTAAGGATGAGGGGGAACAGCTCTTGGTGAAGGAGGACGAGATTAGACATAGATGGCGAGAGTATTTCGATAAGCTGTTCAATGGAGAGAATGAGAACACCACCATTCAGTTGGACGACTCGTTTGATGACACCAATAGGCGCTTTGTGTGGAGGATTCAAGAATCAGAGGTCAGAGAAGCATTAAAAAGGATGAAAGGGGATAAAGCAATGGGGCCCGATGGCATTCCAATCAAGGTGTGGAGATGTCTCGGGGATATAGCTATAGTATGGCTAACCAAGGTGTTCAACAATATCTATCGATCAAACAAGATGCCTGAGGAGTGGAGAAGAAGCATATTGGTACCAATCTACAAGAACAAGGGAGACATCCAAAGTTGTACTAATTATCGGGGAATCAAGTTGATGAGCCACACCATGAAGCTATGGGAGAGAGTCATAGAGCATCGCCTACGAGGAACAACGCGGATATCCATGAACCAATTTGGTTTCACGCCCGGAAGGTCAACCATAGAAGCAATTTTCTTAATAAGACAAGTTATGGAGCGGTTTAGGGAACAGAAGAAGGACCTACACATGGTTTTTATTGATTTGGAGAAGGCTTATGATAAGATACCAAGGAATGTTATGTGGTGGGCTTTGGACAAGCATAAAGTCCCAACAAAGTATGTTACCCTCATCAAGGACATGTATCACAATCTTTGCGACTAGTGTTCGAACAAATGATGGTAACACAGATTACTTCCCGATTAAGGTAGGGCTTCATCAAGGGTCAGCCTTGAGTCCATATTTCTTTGCCTTAGTAATGGATGAGGTTACAAGGAACATTCAAGGGGATGTCCCTTGGTGTATGCTGTTCGCCGATGATGTAGTGTTAGTTGATGAAAGCCGGCGGGAGTAAATAGGAAACTAGAGTTGTGGCGGCGAGACCCTTGAGTCCAAAGGTTTTAGAGTAAGCGAGAACTAAAAACCGAGTACATGAGATGTGACTTTGGCACCGCTACTCGGGGAGGAGGGAGACGTAAGTTTGGAAGGCCAAGTAGTGCCTAGGAAAGATACCTTTCGATATCCGGGATCGATCTTTGTAGAGGGATGGAGATATTAATGCGGACGTTAGCCATAGAATCAAAGCGGGGGTGGATGAAGTGGCGCCAAGCTTTCGGCATTCTCGTGACAAGAGGGTACCACAAAAGCTAAAAGGCAAGTTTTATAGAGCGGCAATTAGACCCGCTATCTTTGTATGGAGCGTAGAATGTTGGCCTACAAAGAGGCGACATGTTCAACAACCGAATGTTGCGAGAAATGCGTATGTGATTTGTGGTCACACAAGGTTGGACCGAGTGCGGAATGATGATATTCGTGAGCGTCTAGGGGTAGCACCTATCGAAGAAAAGCTTATCCAACATCGATTGAGGTGGTTTGGCCATGTCCAAAGGAGACTGCAGAGGCACCGGTACATTGTGGAGTTCTAAGTCAAGATAATAATGTGAGGAGAGGCGGAGGAAGCCCGAAGTTGACATGGGGGAAGCAATAAAAAGAGATTTGAAAGAATGGGATATACCTAGAGATCCGTGTGCGAATAGGAGTGCTTGGAAAACGGCTATCGGTGTGCCCGAACCGTGGATCGAGGGTGCTTGTTGGGTTTTCAACTCTAGCCTACCCCAACTTGCTTGGGACTGACAGGCTTGGTTGTTGTTGTTTGTTGTTGTTGGCGGATAAAAAAACAAACCAAGAGGGGTACTAAATAACATAAGCCAAGAAATCATAGTAGCTATATAGTAACGGAAAGACTAGCAATACAGTTTCAGATAGATACAGAGATGCACGTACCAGCGAACAAAAATAAAACTGTGTTCAGTCATTTCGTCGAGCACATTGTAAGCACCTGCCGAAGCGTCACTACACCCTCATTGCAAGCAAGGCAACCTACGTCCACATTACAACAAGCAAGTAAGGCTTCTAGCTGTGGGGTTTGATGCGTGAGTGCCTGACCAACAAGCAAGATGACTGCACGCGTTTTTACCTCAGGCCCTGTTTAGAGCCCCAAATTTTTCCCTCAAATTTCATTATGCAAAAAAAAAGATTCCCCCATCACATCAAAATCTTGCGGGATATGCGTGGAAGCATCAAATGTAGGTAAAAAAAATAACTAATCGCACAGTTTAGATGTCTTTGCGAGGCGATTCTTTTGGCTGGTTATCTTGCGTGGTAGGATAATATTTACCAATAACAAACGAAAGCGTCTTCTGAGTCGCCGATGTGACGTCTCCCAAAATTTTTACCCCAAACTTTGGGCTCCAAACACACCCTCAGTAAGGCAACCTGCAGGCTGCAGCTGCAGGGCGCCGCCTCGCCGGGGTTGGAGCTCGCCAGCGGCCAAGTTGCCTGCTGCCCTGCGCCCTGCTGCCCTGCTCGGAGTGACGGAGTCAGGACTCGGGAATCCATCGGACGCCGCAACGCTGACGCGAACCGGAACTGGAAGGGGCGCGCGGCTTCTGGTGTCCGATGACGGGTTGGTTCAGAGGAGCTGTGACTTGGGCCGCGACGACCTGCTCCCTAGACATTTGGGGAGCTCGGCATCGGGCAGGTCGCGGCCACCGGCAGGCGCCGCTTGTCGATGCGTGCTGGTTCGGCTGAGCCGCTGCTGGTGTGGTGCGCACGCGACGACAGCAGGACGGAGGCGGCACAAGCGGGAGGCTGAGGCCGCGGACGAGGTGGTGTAAGGGAAGGGGGGAGGAGGCGGCCTATCTCGCCGTATCCGCCATGGCCGGCGCCGCCGCCGAATCTATGGCGTGGTGGGCGTGGGGTGTGGCTGTTGGGGAGGAGGTCACCGGAGGGGGCCAGATCCGCCGGATCCATGGCGCGGTGGGGCCCCGGCAGCTGAGGCGGAGCCGCGGACGTCGCCGGATCCACCGGGAAGAGAGAGGCCGAGAGAGAGAGAGGAGAGAAACTGAGAGGAAAGGCAGCGTCCGTACAGATGCGAAGAGTGGGGAGGAGCGTCCGTGCGGTGCGGTGCGGAGCGCTTGCGGGCGTGAGTGGGGAGGGAGCCGTGCGCTCTGACTAAAATACGGCCGGCTGTAAAGTTTTTTGGATTTTTAGTTGCATAATCTTTTAAGGAAAAATGTGATCATAAAAATATGCTCGTTATTGCACTCCTTATTGCACTAGGGTCACAATTTTTTGAATTGAACGTCAGTAATTGGACACGGACGTGTGAACTGCGACGACTTTGTATCGAACGCCGACACGTGGATCCGGTCTTTGTATCGTAACCGGGTAGGACACGGGCATGTAAGCTCGGAGTGGAGTATAATTCTTATCGGAAGTGGACGCGTGAGCAGGGGTCAAGATTTGGTATCACCGGGTAGATGATGACTTTAAAGTTTTTTTAGGTGTAGAGAAGAGAAGAGAAGAGATAGAGATAGAGATAGAGATAGAGATAGAGAAGATGATAAACCTAAATAAAATAACTAGAGTTCGTAAAAATATACCTAGAAGTTAATTCTTCAAAGTACAACTAGCAAAAAAGTGCTAACTCTAGTTCTGGGAATTCATCCTTTAGCTTGATGGGAGGTCGTAGTCTCTGGTGCGGCCTACTTTGTGCACCTCACGGGCGACTAGAGGCCATGCATGACACGCTCGATTATATGCTCTTAACAAAAGTAACCTGCCGTGCAGCCCGATCACTTCTGGGACCTCGGAGCAACCTCGACGGCCTGATACTGCCTGCAGTGCTTGCGGCACCAGCGGAAGGTGGACGCAGCCTGATGATGGAGGAGGCGCAGAAGATGCTGCTGCGCACCTTGCAGATGGAAAAATATTTTTTTAATGGACTTCTGTCTTTCAATTAAGGTGAAAAAAAAAGTGGTTTATGTACATAAAAAAATATATAGATAGCCAAGTTTAGAGATGGAAATATGTACATAGAAAAAATATAGATAACCGAGTTTAGAGATGGAAACACACGGGGAGCCATGTATCATTTAGCAAGTAGAGAGAAACACATACGTATACATGATATAATGTGTGGAAAACTGAAAAAATACATGCATCCAAATGGCATTGTCCGAAACAACTGACACGTACATCCAAATTAAAAGGAACACACTTCAGCAAACCACGATTTAGGTACAAACAAATTGAATAGCCAACGGCCAAAAATACTACAGCATCGATCTCTCAAAGCACACACTTCAGTAAGGGAAAGACATTAATAAAGCACACTAAAGATATAGATTGCGATTATATATTTGACCTATTCAAAAACAAAAGAAGTTACGTAGCAATATCAGCATCAGCCATCACAGTGCTTGGTAGAAGTTTTCTTCGGTGAGAATAGCAGCTTTCCCAGAACCTGCAAGCTCCAAAGTAAATAAGTTCAGCTGTGATATCTGTGGCTAAACGTAATATTAATTATGACTTATGACCAAGTTTGGATCCATCTTGAAATTAAATAATGCTTAATATTACAGTCTCTTTTTTTTTTTGTTAGAGTCCCCTGGTTCGATAAAACATGGAACCAGGATATGTGAGTGCACTAAATTTCAACAGACTGACATAGAGCTATTTAATGATAAGAGCAATACTCACCTCTTATGATTCAATCACTATGATCTCACTCGAAGCAGTGCTTGTATCAGGAGCTCCTATGATTTGCACTGTATTTTCCTGTTGGGGGACCATCGTCCCTGCTGCTGAAAAACAAGATCAATTACGATAATGCCATAATGATTGGGGTGCACCAGTAAAAGCCCGTATAATATTTGGAGCACAACAGCAATAGATTGAAGTTCTAGGTAGTCCAATAATTCAGGTAACATGAAATCTATCGGAGATTCATTTCAGCCACAGTGGACAAAAAAAGGGAGGTTTAGGTATATTCTCACAGGATTCAGAGGTTTCCTTTTAATGTCTCCTTTTCGTTAGACTATCTTTCATTGCTCATCAACTTATTATGATATATTCCTCCCCAAAAAACAAGGCTACAATAAAAATGTAAGTTCCAGGACGAATTTATAGATCCTTTTCAGCACTACAAATTAATTCAGAGTTTTTTTTTTTTTGTCAAAATATCTTGTGGGAAACAGGCCCTTCTCCTACATACATGATAAAAATCCAGTGTATCCTATGCATCAAACACATATATGGAACATACGCTATATAGACAAGTAAATAAAACAGCTATTTTTTGAAATAGAGAGAAAGAGAAACACTTACGCTGCACACAGCTTCCGCGCGATGATGGTTGATTTCCTGGAGAAGGGTGGACGTGGTAAGCCCCTCCGCCATTTTCTATGTCGATTACATTCCGTTGATGATCCCTCTCCAGAATTCCAGCGTGGGTGAGCAACACCCACAAGTGCGTTATGAACTCCCCTCCTTTTGCTAGACACTCGATATGCTCCTTCACCTTATCTGATGGTGCCAAGTAGAGCAACATCTCTGCCCAGAAATCTGCCAGCACCTTCCAGCGGGCGCTCACTTCCATCTCCTCTAGCTGCTTCCCCAGCCTCACGCTTTTCTGGAAGATCCCTTCTGGCTCTGACTCTGACCACCCTCTTGAATCCGACCGCAAGCTTCTCATGGCCTCATACTTGTCTGCCACGCCTTTCAGACACTGCTCCATTGGTTTCTCTGCTGTAACCGACTCAAAAACAAGGCTTGTATCACAGTGGTGCCCGGGGAGAAGCCTTGGTGCTGAGACCACCAAGTATGCGCAGTATTTGGACAGTTTTGTGGCGACCTCATGATGTTTCTTGGTGAGTTCGCTCCCAGCGCTTGGGCAAGGATACTTCAGTGTTCCCATTTCACAGTAACATGTTGCAATGTGCCAAGTCAAAATGAAGCACGCCTGATTCTCCCATTTCTGGGCATAGCCTATTATGCGGGATGATTCTGGGTGCGTGCAAGCCCATAACAGGTGAGGTGCTCTGTTGTACACCAACGATGATGCTCCATTGGTTAGTTTACCATCAGTGCGTTGGAGGGCCTGTAGGACTGCTTTTCTTACTTCTGCAGGAAGCCTGGTAGCTTCTCCAGGCTTTTGGACAGTCCGTTGACGATGATATCTAGGTGGACTAAAGGCCATCATGAGGCCAATAAGATCTATGTGAGCAGCAATTTTTATTGAAACATCCAATAAATTAGACTTGCATGGATTGGGATGGTAGTTTACTGATTCAAGTAACGAGTATTGCCCAAGCTTTTCTTCAAAGTAGTGCTCGTTTGACATGGACACACCAATATTAGAAAGAATCTCTTTAAATCTCAAGCACAAGCCTCCATGTTTGTTCATTGCCTGTTCTCTGATTTGCTGGCAAGCCAAAGATACTCTTGCCCAAATGGTTGTCCTGTAATGCAGCAGCTGCAGCACTTCAATCAAAGCAATGCACACAAGTAATGCTATGCTGATAGCAACTTCAGATCTTGTGGTGTCAAGGATAACCGGCCCCTTAAAAAGAGTGGAAATCTTGAACACACGGTTGGCTGTCAGATTGAGACAGGCTATTACAAATATTAAGCAGGCTGAAGCCACGGACATGAATGTTGGAAATCCTGATCCATAGTAAAGCGTAGCATACTTGGTGAAGAAGAAATCATAAAGAAAAGCGAGCTCAACCTCAATCACCTTGAAAACCCTGATGTAATCGATGCTTTCATCCCTGTTCTTTGACAGAAGCCCCTTGAAGACAAAATCATGTGTCTTTGCTTGAGAAGATTCACCACACTCAAACCCAAAGAAGCGCCTTCGCAGTAGATGAAAAAGAGAGAATGAAAGGCATGTATCCTTTAGCTCTTGGCTTAGTGTCTTGTCATTGCACTGCCACACCATCTCTATGTCAATGGCCTGAGCATCATCCACTTGTGCACATAAGGTGTCAGCTTCCAGTTCTGACTGGCACAGGGGCCAGTCAACTAGGTAATGGTAGCCTTTCATGCTGGCTGCATCATAAGCTGGTCCACTCTTGAAGTGCTCTTGATGATACATGTAGTCTGCAACCATTTTATTCAAGTTCCATGAGATACTTGCCAGTCGAGATGCAGCTAATCTGTGTCCAAACTTGACTTCTGCTATCAAAGCCAGGCATAAAGCTGGGATGTAACCAACAGCTGATGATATGGAGCCAACAAGCAAAGCCACATATAAATTATACATCCCAAACTGATAGAACTGTCTGTTAAATTGCTTGTTATCATCTAGATTGTAAGCTGTGATGGAGTCAGCACAGCCAAGCAGAATGTAGAGAGATATGGCCCAAATTGGATACAGGCTGCTCTTCACCGCAGAAGACTGCATCGAACCAAGTAGGTATGTTACCAAGGAGGAGGACAGCGTGTATGCTCCCAAGACACTGTTTTGGATCAAGCAGCTTCTTCTTTTCCGACGGTAGGACCCAAAGATGGTCAGGAATAACAGCATGCTAGCAGCGAGTACTACAAGCCCTTCAATTCGGATCACTGTTGCCCGGGGGCTCTTCCAAAAGTCCTTCGTGCGGTTGGACAATAAGGCCCATGTGCCATTTAACTCGCTAATATCAAGCTCTGTCCTCAACGCCAAGCAGTAGTCCTCAAGCTGCAATAAGCAAATAAACTCATGTAAGAGCTTCCAGGAGCGTTTCAAGATTCTTATATCAACTCAATGTAATCAACTTGAAATTAATAAAACTTCCCTTATCGAAAAAAATGTAACAGCGTCCGGTAAAACCACTCTCAATCTTGATTTTTAAGTAGGATGAATAAAACATTTCTCTAATAGCTCTCTACCCGGTGTGTTTAAACCTACTCTTCTTCTCTATTCATATATGGCAGGTAGAATTCAACTCCTGCCGGCCGGTGAGCAGAAGTTTAGGATCCGGGAATAAAGTGAAAAAGGATGGCTCGTCTCTCTCCTCTCCCCTCCCCCTCCCCGTTCTCCTCTGACATGTCGAGCGTGTGCGGTGGTGACACCGGCGAGCCCCCACCACCCGGGTCAAACTGTCGACCCCCATTTTCGAGGATCTTCAATCACACGTATTTGCGTCGAGGATCACGCAAAAATACGTCCAATTAAACATAGAATTGATATAAAAACTATACTCTTATTTCTAATAGAAAACATGATACATGGTTCGGGCTTACATTGCTCGGCCGTAGGCCTTGCATCCTATATCAGAGATCTAACAGCGGTCCTATGCCATAGGGGCTCCATTCCTTCAGGCAACTTGGAGTGCAGACAAACCCCTGGACTTTTCCTAAAGCACGTTCCTACGTCTCGGTCCTAACATAGCTCCTTGGTGTAGTCGGCGACTCCGTCTTCAAGTGTACTTCTCTGGTTACATCATTGCGTAGTCCTTTGTAGCTTCATCTTTGGATACACTCCTGCAGCTAAATTTCGAAAAGATAGAATAGAGGAGGGGTGAGTACTTACGCACTCCCACCGTCCCACAAATAAAAGAACGTCTAGGTGGATGGCACACATATCAATGCAGCAGCAAAATTACAATATTGCCCCTATAGAAAGCTCATTCATGCATGCACAGGTGACAGGAACTGAAGAAACATCTACTTGTGGCTGAGTACGCGTGTGAAGGGAAACGAGTGGACGAGGAGCTTCGGAGCCTTCGTCATTTTTTTTGTCACAAGTTATTTTATTATTTTCTTGGTCCCACAATGATCAACTTGTGGGTCGGGAAACGATGCAAAGACCGCTTTGCATGTGCGGAAGCAGCGACCACGGTACCCTATCAATGCATGTTATTTGTGGGAAAAAAAAAATTCAAATAGTAGATGTTCTTTTATTGGTAGGACGGAGGGAGTACTCGGCAAGAAAGTCCCAACCGTAGGGTGGATGGTTATGGTTATGAGTTGGGCCCTAGTAGAGCTTAACTACTCTCACTAGTTCCCAGGGCTAGTTATAATATTAATTTCACAAGGTTAACATACCAGATTATCTTAATTGTGTGGTGTCTCATGTAACACCCCCGGTGTTTGGTCCACCTTTGCATTACATTGCATGAGCATAATCATCATTTATGCATGCATGTTCATAATGCATCTCATTTATGTTTGAATTTCAAATTTAATATTTATTTATGAATGGTATGCTCATGGTCATAGTGGTAGATGTTTTCTAGGGTCTTGTTGGTGCTCTAAGTAGCTTGGTCATATTTGGTTGCCTTTGAATCAAGTCCAACATGAGGTGGTTAGGGTTTAGAGTGATTTCTAGTTCTATCATTTCTTGTGATTTCAAATTTAATTTTAAAAGTCAAAAATCTAGGGTGAATTGGGTCAAGGTCCCTTTATATGAAATGTGTAGAATTTTATTCTCTACATTTCATATGTTGAGACCCAAACCTAGTTCAGCTTAATTTTTGAAATTTCAAGTCAAAAGGGTTTCAAAATCCATTTTTCCATTTTGGATGATTTTCACTTCGAAATTTTTAATTCAAATTCTAGGCCGAATTTGACAAAACTTTCTATAGATGAAATGTCAAGAATTTTATGAGGAACATTTCATCTGTTTTGACTTTGGCCAAATTCCCAACAGTTTTTTGAATTATGGACGAAATTTGATCGGTTTCAGTTTTTAAAAGAAAAAAAAAAAATAGGGAAGGGGGCGACCGAACCGGGCCGGCCCAATTGGCCCAGCTGGCCCATTCCAGCGCCGCCGCCCCGTCCGTCGGCCGAGCGCCGGCCGACAGCGCTCGTGGCGCCGTTCCGGCGTACGGCCGCATGCGCCGCGCCGCGTGGCAGGCCCCGTGGCGGCTCCTCGTCACCTTGCCGTCTCCGCCGAGCCCTATAAGGGGCACCTCGATGCCTCCACCTCGCCTTTCTCCCCCTCGCCACCATTTCCGCCGCCGCCGCCGTCTGGGAGCGCCGCCGCTCGCCGGCGAGCCTCTCCGGCCGCGATTCCTCCTCGAATCCGCCTCCTCTCCCTCCTACTCCCCTTCCCACATCGCCTCGGCCGCTCGACCGGCTTCGACGAGCTCGCCGCGCCGCCCGCGTCCGTCACCGCCGCCGCGGCTCGCCGCCGCGCCACGGGCCGGCCGTGTCGCTTCGTCCCCGTCCGTTTGGAGCATACCACTGGGTCCGCAACGCCAAGACGAAGCCACCGGTACCAGCAGCTCCGGCCGGGACCCCGCCGACGGCGAGCACGCCGCCGGTCAACACCGTCGGGACCGCCTCCTCTGCCTCCTGCGGCTGCCAGGTGGGGCCAGCCGGAGCGTAGGGCCCGCGTGTCAGCAGCTGAAGGAGACGCGGGGTGAGCAGATCCGTGTACGCGTAGCATTTAGGGTTCGGGTTTTAATTCGAAAATGATTTTTTAGATTTTCTTGAAAATCTTGTAAAATTCATATCTTCCTCATTTTTGGTCCAAATCGAGTGAGACAAAGTTTTCTGTGATCCTTGTGAGGAGATCTACAAGATAAAAATATGAAACACCATTTTTGAGATACTTTTATATACAATTTTATTTAACTCCTGTTTTTCAAATAAACTTTGAAAATGCATAACTAATTCTTGGAAACTCCGAAAAATTGTGAAACCACTTTTGTTGGTCTTCTTTTGAGTAGATCTACACATGCAGCATGATAGATGGTATAGGTTTTGTGATGGAAAATGGTTTTCTCATTTTGGGTGATTTCATGGTGGTTTTTGTTATTTTTCCATGAGCAAAATATGGGGGGTTTGGGCTTGATGATTTTTGTGAGTGTTTCTTGAGTGGTAAAGTGAGTGGGAAAAATACCATCTTTGATGGTTCACACTTTTGTAGTACAAAGTATTTTCCCCTCATATTTCATGTAGAGATTTGGTTATTTTTGTGTAGGAAGTTATACTTGGTATTTTGGGTTGAAATTTTTATGGTGGCCAAGATATGTTGAAAGATGACCACTGTAATTTTCTTAGATTTTTAGGATGACTTTTGCTATATAGTTTCTTTTAGGCTTAATAATGGTTTTTAAATCAAACCATGAAGTTCATCATGACATGCATGGGCTTCATGCATTTCTAAGCTTGAAATGTTGATTTTGATCTTGTCAAGGGAGTCCTAGATAGGTTTGGGAAAAGTTTGTGTATGTGTGTAATTCTCTTGCTATTAAGGAGATTTTTTGGACAAACAAGAGTAGAGATTAGGTTTTGTATTTTTGCATGGTCAAAATGATGTTTTTCTGGAGAAAAGTTGTATACATGAAAGTTAGATAATTTGTATATCTAACTCCTATTAAAATTTGGTGTCTTTTGCATGAGTAGTTTGAGTGTTGTGGTTAAAATGAGTTTGAACATAAAATCTGTAATTTCCTGTTTTGGTCGAAACGGATTCTGTTGTGGGGCCATTTCAATCATTTTATGGTTGGAATCTTCTTGTGATGTTTGAAGATGAATTGTAGAGAATTTCATAAGCTTTCCATAGAGTCAGGGTTTGCTATTTTAGGAGTTACAGAACTTTAGTTATGAATTATTTACTGAACTCGATGGGTGTAGAACATAGTTGCTGAAATTTGTTTGGATTGTGTGGTTGCCTTGCTTAAGTACATGTATGATCTCTTAGATGATTATGCTAACTAAGATTTGATTTTGTAGACTTGGTAGGCAAGATCTTGATCTTTGGAAGCAAAGTATGTTGAGTGTGATATAGTGAGTTGAATTGAGTTCTCGAAGTGATCTATAGTATGATTGATATGCTTGTTTTTCCTCGCATTTATATTGGGCATCTTGCATTACATCTAGGTACGCTAGATGAAAAATGTAAATGACGAGATCATGGAGCTGGACCGAAGATGGTGTTGGTGGTCCATCTCGACGACGGAGAAACGGAACAAGTGTCAAGATACGGGGTACTCGCCAAGCGAGTATCCTCTAACAAACACTTGACCTAGTGTTGGATACCGTGCAAGCCTGGGAGCATTCTTATGTCCCATGTTTTTACAATAAATTTACTTGCGTCCTTTTATGCTGTTTATTGCATTAAGTGATAGGAGTTGCTTTGGAAACCTTTGATGCATATATATCTATCCTTGTCCACCTTTACATATACCCTGACCTCCTATTTTAGTACAGGAATCGTTTAGATGCTTAGTTAAGCTTTAAACGGTAGAAGTCAGGGGATAATGTCTCCTGCGAGAGATAGGTGGTCTTTGGATCAATCTTGAATATGACATCATGGTTAAGCAAGATAAGAACCTGACTTTACTTTAGACCGGGCGGGAAAGTGGAGGCTACAGGACATGGAGGTTCTGGGAGTCGGTAGTCCCGTCTGTGTCGATTAAGGACTTGGTCTTGGAGCACTTCCTAATCATGTTGAACGCAGCCTATCACTTAGTTGGCCGACCTGAGGTTGTCGACCACGAAGCCCGATAACTCTATTCAAGCCGAAAACCCGAGGAGTATAACGTGCGTCTCGGACGGGAGTCATCGAGTTAGTCGATGGGCAAGGTGAGTTAAAAGTCCTTCGCTGTTCCGGCGAGGTGATATCCCTGAGAGTACAACGCTTGTCGGGCCCGCGATACTTGAATGAGCAGAAAGGTGACCTAAAGCCACCTTGGCGCGGGTGTGCTTGGGTGAGTGTTAGGAATAATTCCCTAGCTGGGCAGTAATCGATTCGAATCGCCATCTCTCCTGGATAGTGAGAACTTGACGGAACGGTTCCAATGTAGTACACTCATAATTATAAAGTGGAGGAAAGGATTGTGATGATATCTAGTTGTGGGTCCCTGCTGGACTCATGGTTTGTTGTACCCTCATGGTCAACAATATTGTTTGTTTACTTTCTTGCAAGTTATGATAGGCTAGTTGCAAACCTTCAAGATAAATAAGAATCTAAAACATGATGCTATAACTATGGTAGTTTCTACTTAATCTTTTATGCAAAGAAAATGAGCTAGCCCCACTTATAAAGCCATGATCCTTGGAGTCATTTATTTTTGGTTTATGACAGGTAAGTCTAGCTGAGTACCTTCTTGTACTCAGGGTTTATTCCCAACTGTTGCAGGTGGTGAGGTACCATGGTTGCTGCAAGAGTTGATGGACTCCTACCATAGCGGAGGAGTTAGATCATGGGCATGATCATTCTTAGTTATCTTATCTATAATGCTTTTGTGGGATGTGATCAAGACCCCGGCAATATAACCCGTTTAGTTTCGCATGGTTTTAAGAGAACTTGCTTCCGCTACTTTCAAAGTTGATTTGTAATAATAAATGAGACTCCAATGTATGGTAAGTAATTATCCGTGTTGTAACCTGTGATGGCAAACAATGTGATACACTGAAACATTACGATCCTGTAAGTTGAGATGTTGGTTTGAAATCCTTCGAGATTTCGGATGGTCGCGAATTTATATGACCTCAAGTTTTGGAAAGTTGGTCGTTTTCGATTGATTTTCGGACTTGTGCTCTTATAATTTTGCGGTTCGTCACATCTTATCGTAGGGGGACGTCATCCCAAAGATCCGCCCATTCTAAGGACGTGGTTATTCGAATAGATTCAAGAAACTCTGAGAGGTGTACAAATTTCCCCACATGATAGGCATTGTCCTTACCATCGTGACTTGGCTTAGACAGGCCTAACGAGATCTTGTACCCGCACGGGTGCTACCTAGATTTCCATATAATTCCTACCACGACTTCTCGGGGGTTAGAAACAAGATGGCGCATCATCCTCAACGATATGGGTGATACCAAATCACCCTAGGAATTTACGAGTAATACCATATTACCCAACCAATATCGCCCAACAATAATATTCATAGTCATCAATCTGTACACACAAGCTAGCAAATACCATAAACCAAAACTTTACGTGGAAGATCACATAGCATCCACGCCAACCGGACTATGGGGCCACTCTCCCCATATCGGCTCCTAATAGACCGCTTGCCTACATCGGCCTCCAAGGTACGAAATTATACTTCAATCCAACAGGGTGTGAGATCCAGTCTGCCCATACAAACATGTGGCTGTACGTAATATCTCATTAGGCGAGACGGCCTACGAACTGGTCCTTACGGGAGGCAGTATCTCTCCGCAGGAACCCCTCGTGGCGATTCCTGATGTAGTACTTAGGCTTAACCAGACTACCGCTACTCACCTCTTTTGTTGATTAGGGTCGAGGTTATTATTCATGTTTCATATATATTACTTAATTCCCACAAGTCACTGCAATACCATTAAATTGCTTGGCCTTCGCAAATTAATGTAATCGCAGCTGAGTTGCGACCTTACAACCAATCCATTTACAACGATCAAGTTAATATGGCGGGGAAGTATGGAGATTAGGACTTGCCTCCATTCGTTGACGAGTACATCCAAGGATCTTGATCATGTGTGCTCCTTACTCCTGTGTCTTGGTGTGGCGATGCTCCTGGGTCCGTCGGGTGGTCGTGTGATCTTTGGCGTCAACAAACATTGATAGCAAACAATCATGTATCACAAGCATAACAATCAAAGCAAACAACGTTCCTATGCGCGATGGTCTTATAGGGTTACTACCCATTCCTATCATTACTATGAAGAGAGTTCATCGAACAAAAAGGGGGTTCTTACGAGCTAGGTTAGCGTGGTGCGGTTGCCTGATGGGAAAACTAGACCATATTATTAGAGTTCACTATTATGTGAACCTGAAAGATATGACTTGGTCAGGCTTTCTACAGGTCCGCACGGGTTAGCGACATATACGCACATGCATATGTATGTGCCTAGGGTTAGCGAGGCGAGAGGCCTAATCTAGGGTTAGCCACACATAAGCGTATACCGGGTATCGGGCATATCTTAAGTATGTAGAGGTATTCTACTATGGTGATTAGGGTTAGCCATGCGTAAGTATATTCGATAGGAATATGTACATCTCAATACGCACATTTATATTTTTATACACCAATCGCGTATACCTAGCATGTGAACTATCTATGTGTAGGCATATTCGAGTAGTTATGTACGTTATGGTGTACATACATACGCGAATATACGGTGCGTGGTGAGGGTTAGCGAAAAGGGGATAGCTAGGGTTTACGTCATCTACGGCGTGATTTAAAATATAACTATAAAGCACAACATAAACTAGAATTTAAATGGGCACCAAATAATGGAACAATGGTGTGAAAATGTAGGGCATGATTTTAGAAGAATTTGGAAGTGGAATGGACTAATTTGGATTTAGGATGGAAAAAGATATGAATTTTCAAAGATTAAATAGGGATTGAATATATATATGGAATATAAACTTGGAAATTAATTCTGAAAATTGGACTAATGAAAATGGGATTGAAATACATGAGTAGGATTTAGGGTGTACCTAGTTTATTTAGAAATTTTTCTGGAAATTTTTCGATAACTGGAAAATAGATTCTACCCTCCTGTGTACGCTGCATTGGGTGGCCATAGCATTTAGCAGAGGGCTGACGCGTGGGGTCCGGTCATCAGGCGGGCCGACTGGGGCTGCGCTGTGGGCTTAGCCCACGACTCCGTTGAGCCGATCTGGGAACTGATCCTCCTCTCCTTATATTCTATTCTATATATGTGCACCTAGCTCACGGGGAAAAGGGCAAAGGGAGTGAGCCTATGGCAGGTGGGTCCACAATGGGAAGGGATAAGGCGGAGGTGTCTGTGCTGTTCGGTCACGGGCCTTGTCCTGTCGTTCGTCGTCCCGTTCATCTCAATCCCCAATCGAGCATAATCTCAAAAAAAAAAAAAAAAAAAAAAAAAACAGAGGAGGGGAAGGAAAGGAGAGCAGAGGAGGATGGGGCTCAGCTGGCGGCAATCTCCGGTGGGGAGCCGGCTCAGTGGCGTGCGCCGGCGGCGTTTCCTGGCCGCGCGGGCTGGCGGAGGCGCGGCGGCGGTGGCGTTGCTCTGCTCTGGCGGGGAGGGCGGAGCGCGGGACAGCGGCCGGCGGCAGTCTGGCCTCGACGTCCGGTGAGCCGGGCGTGCACAGCTGGGCGGTGGAGCGAGGTGGAGGAAGACGGCTACCAGGCACCGGCAGCTTCGATTCGGCAGTGGCGCGGCGATTTGGAGGCGCAAGGTGGTGGCGGGTGGCAGGCATGGTGAAGTGGCGGCGGGGGAGCGGCGCGGTGACCATGGGCAGCTCGGAAGGGGAAGAGCGAGTGGAAGCCGGATCTCGTGGTGGGTTCCACGGCAATCGTGGCGTGCTATTTATAGCCGGCGAGCAACTACAGCAAGGCGGTGCTGCACAGTTCCTCGGTGGCCAACCATGGAGATATTTTGCCGGCAGGTGTGGCAAAGCTCCGCACAGTGGCAGTGGGGGACGTCAACGAGCACAGCGGCCACGACGACCTTGGCGACATGACCCGACGGGCGGAGTGGCGAGGTGATGGTGGGGAGTCAATCGGTGTCGGGGAAGACGACACCCACAGCATGGCGGTTTGGCAGGTCAACAAGTGCTGGCTGGCTGGTGCTGATTTGTTGCGAGAGAAAATACCTACCTACCGATCTTTGATTTGTTGGGGAGAAAAAGCATTGCCGGGCTGTGTCAGGAACCGACGGTGGCTGAATACGTGTGAGAAGCGGGAAGGAAGAGTTCAAGTCATTGGGCCGCATCCGCTTAGTTGGGCGGCGTTGTGTGAGTTTGGTCCCAAGGCCGTGTATCTTGGGTATCAATACCGGGGTGTAGTCGTGAGCACGGAACATCGATTCTGTTGTAACCGCATTTTAACCCTCTCAAAATATTTCGTCCGGACCGCTTCAACTGTTGTTCGTGCTCGCCCTCAACCCTCGATTCGTGCTTTCCCCCTCAAATTCCCCTCAAATCTTAGAATCCTCTCCGACCATCGATCGTATCCTAACAATTGGTATCCGAGCCGTCGGTTTGCGGAGAAATTTTTCCCAAATCGAGATTCATCCCGCGCCGAAGCTCACCAAGTTCCGTGAGCGGGATGACGACCTCCATGAGCGAAGTTGTCCAAGAAGGTCGACAAGATCATGAAGCGCCTCGATGGGGTCGCCGCCATGGACACAAAGGCGGGTCGGGATGCGAGCATCGTCAAAGCAAACGCTAGATGAGGTCCACGCCGTCGCGCGCGTCGACCGCCACGGATCGGATGCTCAAGGATCTCCGCTCCGACTTTCAGAGGTACGGCGCGTCGTCGACCGCTAACACCGACTCCCGCGATCGACTTCATCGTGGGCCGGCCCGAGGCGTTCGGGTTCGGGAGCGAGGGCGACCGGTGGCGCGACGACGACGAACACGGTGGGCGGCGGAGGTTCATCGGGAGGTGCTCGAACCAGGCGTTCCGCAAGTGGGGACGCTGACTCGACACCACGATCAACGTCCGTTGCACCAAATCTGCCAGGGGGTGCTCGGCGGAATTCCCAAGCCCGCTCGTCATGGGTGGCATGCCGCGTCATGCCCACCACGGTCGGACGGTTCCTACACCGAGAACTCGACCTCAGCGCCGCGGCTGCGTCGTCATCCCCATCACCATTGATGGGCGGTGCGACTCAGCGGGAGTGGGCGAACACGGCGCGTAATTCGCGGAATCCGGTAGCGAAGACGGCTTCAAGGGTATGTCCGATGACCTTTTACCCTCGATAACGCCTCTCGCCCCTCCACCGTTTCCTAAACTTGAGTTTCCTAAGTTCGATGGTACGAGCCCGCTTATGGCGTGATGATTGTCTTATGTATTTCGAGGTTTACTCTGCGGCCTACCCCATCGAAGACTCGTTTCGCGGCGCTCAATTTTCTTGGCATGGCGTAAGACTTGGCTCCATTAATCGTTGAATGCCGGGCGTAATTACCGATTGGGATGTGCTCGTGCCATGGTGATGGAGAAATTTGACAAGCATCGCAAGATCCTTTAGTCTTGCAAAGCAGTTCGAGAGCACCGTCCGACGGCATCGGCTATGAGTACATTCTCGTTGTTTGAGGAGAGAGCTCATAACTTTCGCTATACAATTCCGTTATGATGAGACATATCCGTATCTCGGTTTTTGGTTGGGCTTAAGGAGGAAATCAGATGGGATTGTGCTTCATCGCCCACCTAATGTGGATACGACTAGTGCCTTGGCTTTATTACAGGAATCTGAGTTAGGCAGACCAAGATCAAGAGGCAACTGGAAAGATTCTGCAAAATGGTCATTCAAACCTACTGTTGACAAGAGCAAGCCTCATGACAATGATAAACAGGTTAAAGCTCATGTGGCTCTTTGAAAACGAGAGGATAAGGCGGCTAATCTCAAGAGTTTCGACGAGGGAATGGTGCGTGTTTCACTTGTGGCGATAAATGGAGTAAGGAGCATAAATGTCACGCTAATGTGCCTCTTCATGTGATTGAGGAGATCTTGGATGCTCGGAGGAGGTGGATAATGATCCCGAGGAGGTAGATGTTGATCTTTGCGAGGATCTTTGTTATGATTGCTCACCAAGCTCAACAACCTACAAATTTGGGGCTAGAAGAACTCGAGATTGTGTGGGCGGGTGGGCAAGACACCAATTCGATCCTAGTGGATTACGGGAGTGTGGGCACTTTTGTCAATCTCAGTTTGGCTGATAAGCTGTTGGTTATGACTGTTGAGTGTCCTCCTACTCAACTGATCACAGCTGATGGTAGTTCCATGATATGTAACAAGAAGATACCTAACTGCGGTGGGCCATCGGGGTTACTCCTTCAATTACGAGGCAGGAATATTGCCACTAAAATGCTTTGATCCGATTCTAGACCAAGATTGGTTGGAGCAAGCCAGTCCCATGTGGGTGCATTGGTCTAAGAAGGTTATGAAGTTCACTTATGGTGGTAAAAGAATCACTCTGAAGGGTATCTCTAATGACACTTTACACTGTTGTGAGATATCAGCTGATAAGTTGGATGGTCTGATTAACAGAGGTGATGTTGTGTATGGGGTTCAGTTGTTGCCTATACTGATCTCATGGGGATCCTTCTTTGTCGATGATGTTCCTTAGCAAGATGTTGCTTTGCTATTCAGGTGGAAGCTGTACCTCCTGACGTCCAAAGGATTATTTCAGAGTTTGGGGATATTTTTGAGTCTCCAGCAACCTTACCACCCAAGAGGCCCTTTGATCATAAGATTGAACTCATCCCTGGTGCTCAACCAGTTAACATAAGACCCTACAGATACTCTCCATTGTAGAAATCTGAGATTGAGAAGCAAATTCAGGAGATGTTGCAGTCAGGCATTATTAAGCATAGCACCAGTCCTTATGCTTCACCAGTCCTGTTGGTTAAGAAGAAAGATTCCACATGGAGGTTTTGTGTGGACTATAGACATCTGAATGCACAGACTGTCAAGAACAAACATCCAATGCCGGTGGTTGAGGAGTTGTTGGACGAGCTGAATGGAGCCCAGTGGTTTACCAAGCTGGATTTCAGGGCTGGATATCATCAAATTTGCATTGATCAGCAAGACACTTTCAAAACTGTATTCAAAACACATGAGGGGTTATATGAGTTCTTGGTTATGCCTTTTGGGCTTACTAATGCTCCTGCCACATTCCAGGGCATTATGAACCTCATTTTTGCAAAGCTATTGAGGAAAGGATTGCTTGTCTTTATGGATGACATTCTTATCTACTCCAAGACCCTAGAAGAGCATGTGACCTTACTATCCAAGGTGTTTGGGATTCTGAGAGAGCAGCAGTTTTATGTCAAGCTTTCTAAATGTTCATTTGCTCAACCTCATGTGGAGTATTTGGGCCATGTCATTTCAGCTAGTGGTGTGGCTACTGAGCAGTCCAAGGTTGAAGCCGTTAACGTTGGCCTACTCCAACTAATCTCAAGCAACTCGGAGGGTTTCGGGTTATTTGGATATTATAGACGGTTTGTCAAACATTATGGGCTTATCAGTAAGCCATTGACTGAGCTGTTGAAGGACACACCTTATATCTAGACTGAGGCAGCTCAGGCAGCTTTTCAAGCACTGAAGCATGCCTTGGTTACTGCTCCAGTGTTAGCATTGCCTGATTTTGATCAACCATTCACTTTGGAGACCGATGCTAGTGATTTGGGTTTTGGAGCTGTCCTTATGCAAAATGGTCACCCTATAGCTTATCTGAGCAAGGCAGTGTCTAAAAAGAATCAAGCCCTGTCTACTTATGAAAAAGAGTGCTTGGCTATTCTGTTGGCTGTTGAGAAATGAAGAGCATATTTGCAAAATCAGGAGTTTGTGATCAGGACTGACCATAGAAGCTTGGCTCATCTTCTTGAAGCGAGAGGGTGGCTACAAAAATTTAACTCAAGGCTATCTTGAAGCTGATGGACCTCCAGTATAAGGTGGTGTACAAGCAAGGAGTGACTAATCAGGCTGCTGATGCACTCTCCAGGTATCCACACCTTCATGCTATCTCTACTTTGTATCCAGCTTGGTTGGACAGAATTAAGGAGGGCTACGCTGATGATCCTAAGGCAGTTAAACTGTTGTCTGAGTTGCATGAGTCTGATGCTTCTACCAGTGGTTTTACTCTGAATAGAGGTATAATCAGGTTGGATGGGAAGATCTGGCTTGGTGATAATAAGTTAGCTCAGCAACATATTTTGCAAGCTGTCCATAAGAGTGGTGTTGGAGGTCATTCTGGATTTCTGCCTACTTATCACAGAATCAAGAGGCTCTTTACTTGGTACAACATGAAGCAAGATATCAAGGATTTTATTCAACAGTGTACTGTCTGCCAACAGGCTAAAGTGGAGCATACAAAATTGCCTGGCCTGTTGCAGCCCTTGCCTGTTGCTGATCAAGCATGGAAGGTGGTATGTATGGATTTCATTGAAGGCCTCCCTAAGTCTAACAGATATGATAGCATTTTGGTGGTCATTGATAAGTTCATTTTCGGCTTCGGGTCAAGCGTGTTTCGAAGGGGGCAATGTCGGGAACCGATGGTGGCTGAATACGTGTGAGAAGCGGGAAGGAAGAGTTCAAGTCATTGGGGACGATCCGCTTAGTTGGGCCGGCGTTGTGTGAGTTTGGGCCCAAGGCCGTGTATCTTGGGTATGAATACCCGGTGGAGTCGTGAGCACAGAACATCGATTCCGTTGTAACCGCATTTCGAACCCTCTCAGAATATTTCGTCCGACCGCCTCAACTGCTGTTCGTGCTCGTCCTCAACCCTCGATTCGTGCTTTTCCCCCTCAAATTCCCTCAAATCTTCCGAATCCTCTCCGTGCGATCGTATCCTAACAGGCCGGGTGCCCGGCCGAACAAGCTCATTTTCGCAAAGCGGCGGCTAGGAATGGTGGTGCGGCACGGGCGTCATCGGGTGCCGGCAGATGGCGACGGCGCGAATGCGATTCGGCCTGAGAGGTCTATGGGTTCTTGTTCCATTGTCGCCGGCCCACGATCGTCCACGAAGGCGCGTGGGGAGCAGAGCGAGGTGGGGGTAGGAGGTGACAGATGGGCCCCGCGTGTAAGTGAGGGAGGAGGGAAGGGCTGCTGCCACGCTGCTGGGCTGTGCCGTGCAAGGGGCCGGGTAAGCGAGTGGGCCGGCCCAAGAGGGGAAGGTGCTGTGCGGGCTCCGCCCGGTGGAGATTAGGAGGTGGGCCTCTGCTGGGCCAGAAGGAGGAAGGAAAGGGATTAGGCCCGAATCCTTCTTATATTTAAGAAATTCCCTTTCTATTTTCCTTATATATTTATACATATACATATACTTAGATGTATACATACACATACGTATTTGGATATACTACACATGTACGAGCATAAGCACCCGTACATATTCATGTATATGTGTTCTTTCACACACACACGCACACGCACACGCACACGCAGCACACGCGCGCGCGCACATGCGGCTTCACCATTTTCCCACAAAATAAACTAAGCACATTTAAGTGCATTAGGAAATGAGGTTGGTGGATAAGAGGTCAAGGTATTTGGTGGAGGATGACAAGGAGTAATTATTTGATGCCGAAATAAATTCTAGACAACAACCAAACATGCAAGCAACAAATCATACATTCAATCATTCAAACATATATCCTAAATCTATATGGTGAATTTTGATGCAAGGTTTTGGAAAACGGGTTTTGGTTGTGCAAAAAAAAACTGGTCAGGTTTTAAGTTGTTAATTATAAAAAGTTTAAATTTTTAGTGATTTTTAAATAGATGCAAAAACACGGATGTTACACAAACCGTGTGGCTGCAAGAGACTCGGACCGCACGTAGATCAGAAAATGGATATTCTGTTTTGTAGGTTTTATCTCTAAGTTAGGGTGTTAGGGATGGTAACCGCGTTCACCTTGCCAAAATCAGAGAGGTTTGCCAAAATTAGATCTAGAGCCACTATTTTTATATCGAATACTAGAAGGTAGAGTAGGCAACTAGGATCTTGTTTTGGAAGTTCTAGGTGTGGGTTTGGTGCTAGGGATGGTCAGCTGTGGGACGGCTGGCGACGGCAATGGTAGTGGCGTCGATGTGGCACAGACGATGCCAAAAATCTTCAAGTGGACCAGCTTTTTTTGATTTTTAGGAACAAATTATTGGAAACTATTGATGATGGCGTTATTTTTTTTTTCCTTTTCAATATTTTTGGGAAATGCTACAAAACCAAATTTTTAGATTTTTTACACTGTTATAGATGCGTGCAGAATCACCTATACATCCTAAGGAAAAGGTGCAGTCAACCAACCAATAATTAAAAGAACAAAGGATCTTGGGATTTTAGAAGCATCTTGCTATGATGCCTCCTTGAGCAATTTTTATAAAAAATATTGGCACATAATTTTTGCGGGTAGAGTGTATTTTCAACTTCTAAATTGCACGTCATTCTGATTTTCAACCCTAAACTATGAAACTGAGGAATGGAGGCCCTCTAAGTATCGAAACCGGAGAAATTTTATTCTCTTGCTAGTTTCAAAGATAGTTTTTTTATTTTTTAAAAAATAATTAAATTCTGGTTTGATTTCTAAAACTTCATAGATAATTTATTTCAAATAAAAAATTATAAAACTAGTACTACTTTTATTCTAAAAATGTTATGTATCTGTTTGTGTTCTATTCAGAGTTATCTGGCTCTCTTTTTTTAAAAAAAAAATAAACAATGAGTACAACTACGAGCAATAAAGCAATAGGAACATAAATAAGTCCATTCCACTTAACTATATATTACCATATTACCGTAAATACCTAGATCACATTTTCTTTAAAAAAAAAAACAATTTGTACTTGCTGGTTTCATATTTTCTGATTTAAAATAAATTATTTATAAATTAAACTAGATTTTATTATTTTTATTAAAATACAAAACCAACTTTAGAACCAGCAAGAGGGCTAATGGAGCGTCCATTACCCTATCTTGTAGTTCATGGTTGAAAATCGGACTAATGCGTAAGTTGGAGGTTGAAAATTAGGGATGAAAACGGATCGGATCGAGAGCGGATAATGGCTCTCCCATATCCTAATTCTCTTTTTCTAATCGGATTCGAGCGGAGCGGATATTGTACGGATTCGGATGCGAATACGGGTTTTTAGGATGTCGGAAATGGTATGGGTTCGGACCGGTGTAGGAGCGAAGCGGATTTTTAGAAGTCGGATAATATATGCAAGTCGAGGAAGATGAAACCACACTTTGGCTTTGTACTTGCATCTCCATCCTTAGACGCTATTTTTATCTTATATGCATGCAAAGATCAAGATCGATTGAAGGGCTTACGTAGTAGTCTAGTAGATAGATAGATCAAAAATACTACAAGACGGAGAGGAACTTACCTGCTGCACGAGCTGAATTGGCCGGCCGCCGACGTGACTCGTGAGTGCGTGAGTAGGAGTACAGGAAAATAGAGAAATAGACAATCACAAGTGTCATCTCCGTTGCCTAAAATCTAAATTAGGAAAGAGGCAATCACTCCATTCTATTTATAGCAAGAAAGATACTTAAATTATTGCTCCCGTTTGTGATGCTTAAAATATTCGGATATCCTATTATAAGCAACGGATAATCCGTGTTTAATTATCGGATAATCCATATCCGTCGGATTTTGCCAATACCATATCCTATACCGCATCCGCAAATAGTCGGATTCGGATTATCCGCATCCGCACGGATATTAAAAACACTTCTCCATATCCTTAAAATTCGGATTCGGAGCGGATCGGTGCGGAGGATTATCCATACCACTTTCATTCCTATTGAAAATATACACTATCCTATTTTTATGCCCTATACTGTCTCTTATTCTAAATGCAAGTCATCTTAGCTAGCTTGTCTTGAGTCAGACTTCTATCTTAATCAAGTTTATAGAAAAAGCTACAATACTAAGTAAATGCACTATCAAGATACATTTCATGTGAAGGCTCTATTTAGATGCAAAATATTTTGGAGTTTTAGAAAAGAGTAAATTACAGATGCGTAGCGGTCCCTAAACTATTGCGCGATTCTCATCCAGGTCTGAAACTATGAAATTGCACATTTAGGCCCTAAACTATTTAAGTATACCATCCCGTCCAAAAATAGCCGCATCATAGTCCAGTAGCTGACGTGACGCTCCAGCACAGAACCAACATGTGGGTCCTATTGCAGGGACGGTTCCTAAACTATCATGTGATTCTCACCTAGGTCCCAAACTATAAAATTACTCATTTAGGTCACTAAACTATTAAAGTACTATAATCCCAGTCCAAAGCAATGTCTTGACGCCATCTACTAGTACGGTCAGGTCGGGGATGTGTTGGGGCAGCCATTGTTGTCGAAAGTGTGTGCAAAGACACGTCACTCATTCATAGTGACATGGAACAAATGACCAGCAACAACTTCACATGTATATTGAGAAGCTATTCCATGTCATCGTGAGACAGTGACGTGTCTTAGCACACACTCGACAACAATGTCCGCCTGTATGTCCCCTGGTCCAACTGTACTAGCAGATGGTATCAAGACATTGTTCTCCAAGATAAGATGAGAGGCACACGACAAGAAGTTCAATATCAAAGCAAAGGCTTAGAAGCCTATCTGGTAATCCACGTGACGATGAATGGAACATGAAGAGGTTACTTTGGACTGGTAGTACTTCGATAGATTAGGGACCCAAATGAGTAATTTTATAGTTTGCCAGTTGGGACCTAGGTGAGAATCACATGATAGGTTACGGACCGCTCCTGTAATTATGAGCTACGAACCCACGTATCGAGCGCCATATCAACTAATAGACTAGAGCGTGGTTATTTTAGACTGAGATGATATACTTAAATAGGTTAGGGACCTAGATATGTAATTTCATAGTTTGAGGACCTAGATGAGAATCGTGTATAATAGTTTAGGGACCATCAATGTAATCTACTGTTTATAAAAATATTGTGGTTTTGTAAACTATTTTTTGGGACACAAGAAACTTTATAGTATTATTGCTAAAATTATAGTCCAGTTTAGAAGCTCCACTCTAAGCCTCTGTTTTCTAAACTAGGGTTTTGTGCGTATAGGGTTCTAAAACTGTAGTTTTTCATACCGTGGTTTCTTAATACTTCATTCGTCCAAAAAGGCCATTAGTGAAACTAACTTGACGTAGTGATTGTTGGTGTATCTTTTTTATAAACTTAATCAAAGCTAGAAAACCAAGCAAACTATATTTTGGAACAAAGGGAGTAGTCATTTACTCATTTAAGAGAAGAAATAAATTTCTTCTTGTATAAAAACATTTTTGCTGTACAAATGCGGCCATTCAGGTATATCAAGTTTCGGATTAAAACTAATGGCACTATCTTTGTAGCTTGACGTTAATCCTTGGGGTTGGGTTAAAAGGCTGATATTCCCAAATTGGTTTACATTATCTAAGGTCCTATAATTGGTTTATATCACTACTACAGAAAAGCACTACAGACTACAGAGGCCGCTGGATAGCCTCTATGGAGCCGCATTTCCGTCTCTTTAGATAGACGATTTGTAGAGGCGACCAGGCGCCTCAAAAGTTGGATTTGTAGAGGCAGTTGTATTTGGAGCCGCCTTTAGAAATCATTGTCCAGAAATTATAAATCTTGGCCGAAGAAATAGCACAAAAAAAAAAAAAAAAAAACTAGGGGAGACCCCAGCAGGCTCTAGTCACACGAAAAACACGTGCTTTACGTTTCTCGCCTAACCACTCCACCCATAGGACAATTGTGGTCATCAAGTCCTACGGTACCGACGTACCGTGACTTGGGCCAGCGTGGGACAGCCTGTGTTGGTGTCACTCAAGGTTTGCTTCTCCGATCCATGCATGGCGCTGGGCCAGGTGCCCAGGTTTATAGACGGCGAGCTGCACCGGCTGGCTGACCAGGATCAGCGCCGCGGGGTGCCGGCCGCTGCCCGCTGCGTCACCGCCGCCTCAAGTGCCTCAAACGATTGGTGGCTCGCCCTCTTCAAGGGAAGTGGAGCCGAGCAGCACGCGACCGTAGGAAGGCGAGGAGCGCATGCGGGAAAGCACGCACCACCTTGCTTGATGCCCGGAAGGCCGGAATGATGGCGAGCCTTTCAGCCTCGCCACTTCTACCGACCGAGACTTTCCGAATAGAGAAGGGGTTACGAGGCTTTGGAGCCGAATTTTACCGAGATCTAACGAGCATGGTTGGGATAGAGAGTCTGTTGGAGATGATGCTCTTTAATCGGATAAAATCTAGGTGTGCCTTAAAAAAAAGATAAAATCTAGGTGATCCAAACACCCCAACCAATAGATCACTGGAATCCTACAATTTTTACAAGGAAGAAAAAAATAGAAAAAAGAATAAAGAAGAAAAACTGGAATCCTATAATCCATCTCAAATCAAACTTATAGGAGATTACAGGTGAATGAAAAAACAATCCAGCACAAACAATCTAGACATCAAACAACCCAAACTATCATAATCTCATTGGCATTTCATATTCTAATAATTCAAAGGTGATCCAAACAGATCTTTATTTAGAAACTATAATATTAATGAATTATGGTAGGGATCTTACAAGAAATAACTCCACTATTGTAATAACCTAGATTTTATATGTAACTTCCCCCATCCTAAAATATAAGGTATGGAAGCATTTTTCAAAAATTTGTCCTAAAATTGTAAGTGATTCTAGGTGAAGTAACGCCAAGCTTATTTAAAAAATATTTCACTTGGATGCATATACCTATAATTAATGTCTATCACAAACCCAAATACAGTAATCACAAAATGTCCTCACGATTAAGGGAGGGTTACATGCGTCATTTACTTTACATCATAATGTATATTAAAATTTCTAGGATACCTTATTTTTTAGGCCAAGGTAGTACCTACTAATTGGAAGTGGGAATTATGTAGAATAAATGGTATCTACAAGTTAACCTACAAGTATTTTTTTTTTTTTGTCAGAAAGAGATTGATCGAGTGGGACCTACTACAATTGTAATCAAACTATAACAGCATCTAGCATTCAAGAATGGTACCCAAATATATCCAAATTTAAAATTTATATTAAACATGACATATCCGACTTCCACGTGAACATTAAACACCTAATTATGTTTAAACTTCTGAAGGATAAGATATGAATAGATGTTGAATTCAAATCTAGATGATAAAAAATTTTGTGCTACATGAAGTAAAGACAAATACATTTTCGCTCATCAAGCCTTATGAAGTAGAAAATATGACTGCAAAAGACACAGGTTTATTCGGTTACCGTGTGGTTACTCATATCTGCTTGGATGAACCCAGAAAAATGGACAGCTTCCTCCCTGTCGATGGTGCCCAATGCAATGTCGGACCTCTAGCTCTTGATGCTACTTATAGCTCTTGATGCTACTGATAGTACTTTTGCTTTCAACTAGAGAAGATATCTGAGCTTCTCTTGCCGGACACCCTTGAAGACTTTGTCATTACACTCAAGGAATACGATGCAATGCAAGCTTTAGGAGTGGAGGGAATGTTTCAGCAACGTTGTCACTTTGGCTTTACTTTATGCAAACCAAGTGAGAACATCTTTAACAAGGACCATAATCAGGACCCCTACTCTATTTTTTTGGTGCAAGACTACAAAAACTCAATCTAACAGGACCCACTCAGGTCCCAACTTTATGGAGGCCCTCAAATTTCCAACCTCGAGCCCATCTCCTACGGGTGTGTAGGGAGCCCCCTACTTTCCGTTAGAGGACCAGAACTTGAGTTTGGCGCCTTAGACCACTCGGCTATCCTGACCTATATAAATTAACAGTCAAAACAATGTCAAGCCCATCTCATATATATAGAAATATATGAAGAATCACATTCAAAATAGTAATGATCATAGAAATAATGTTCAACTAGTACAAAGTATCTCATGCTAGAATTAAGAAACATCACACTTACCAAAGTCTAGCTTTCACACCCAAGATTTCAGCACTCATGCTAGAATGCTGTAGTGGTTTACACTTCTCTCAATTCACTAACACCATTCTTAGAAGAGTAATAATCAAGGAAAAATAGTACCATTGATAAATGGTTCTGTATGGTACCATGGGCACACCTGGGTTCAGTGATTTCTCAGTTTGTTTTTCCTTATAGCCTCAAGGGATCAGATGATCATATACTTGATAAAAAAAAAATATAACGTTCAATGGCACTCCATGATAATTAAACAATGTATCCTTGTTGGTTTCTGCACAATACCCTATAACTAATGGATTTTCATCAGTTCATGAAGAAAACGGAAGAAGATGACTAGATATGTTCAAATTTGTTTAGTTCTATTTGTGGTAAATTAAAGTGAGTACATGTAGTATTCGTTTCATATTAGTTCAATTTCAATACATGTTGAGCTCATACCCTTTTTCTCCTTTTTAATTGATATAGAATCAGCATAAATGGGTTTGATTCTTTGTTAAGCAAGTTCTAGCTGTTCAACTAGATCTCACATTAGTACTCCACAATGTTGTGGTCAACAAACAGCCCCTTTAGTAGGTGGTGCATATCTGGGTTTATAGAGAATTTTTAGCGAATTAAGTAACACAGTGCAGCCAGAAACATGAGTGCAAACATAGACAAGAGGGGAACTATGGGTACCTCCTTGTTTTACGACATTTGCCAAGGCAGCAAAAGGCATCAAGTCTATCTGCGGCAGCAGACAACTGCCGTAGAAGACCTGGCCCTCGTTGCCCATCGTGTCGGTGGAAGGTCTTCCAGAATCCATGGCACTTTTGGTAACACATGTGACATGGATTGGACGTTAAAATTTAACAAATCCTACAAAAGTTAGATAATAAATAAATAAAACAACTCCACTATCAGGAAACTAGAAAAAAAGAGTCCCTGCTCATGGTAAGACAAATTCAACACACATCAATACATTGCCAGACTACAGCTGCACATGAACATGTAAAGACTGGCAGCAACACCGTTACGCAATTTTTATGTTCGTGAAGGCAATAGTATCCATTAGCAAAACAGGTCCCAAAAATTCAACTGGGAAAACAATGAATGGGACTAGACAAATATGATTTCAATTATCATAAATTATAGAAATCCAGTGACTACGACAACTCAATCTTTATGGTGTTCTTTTTTAAGTTTTAGACTGTTTCACTTGTCTCCATCGAATTGGCACTGCCAGGGCTGGAACTCATGGCCAAACTCTGAATGGCGCCTGACTGATTTACATTAAGTCAAAAGGATTGTAATACCCCCACAAAGAAGTCCAGCAATAGTTTATAGGCTAACATGCATGATACTCTGTACATAGTAGTACATACACCGATGTATTGAAATTTTGAGACAACAGACCAGCAATATTCCATAAAATTGGTTTCTAAAAAAAAAAAAGACATTCCATAAAATTGGAGAAAAAAAACTGAGCTTTTTCAATTGAACTTTCAATATATCCTGAAGGAGCTGAAACTACTACTGAAAATAGTTTAGCTGCATTTGAAATTGCAAGATTCATTCATTTCAGTTCCAGTTGTATTATCTGAACTCCCTATATGAATCTAGTCACACTATTTGCTTATGTATACTTTTCTAATCGACTAATATTTCAAGTACAAGCTAGTACTACTGTGAGCCCAAAATTTCATGTTGCAACCAAAACGGCTATATTGCAATTGTTCTTAAATACCATGACTCACATTGAAACCAACTCCATATTGCAACCGTTCTTAGGCGTGGCATTAGAGTAAAATCTTTGTAGTGATGTGATTGGATAAAAGATTAATCTGTAGATAGCATCCATTGGAAATATAGATTCTACGTTTAGCATTGGGAGTGTCCTCATCGCATATATATTCTGCCGATGACTGTTAGTACCTGTACCTCACAGCCAAGAGTGAATGGATCTGAAGCTGCTGCCTTGTTCCGGGCATCCGGTGCATGCATGTGATGATTATTTGTTTGCTTTTTCTTTTTTACGGAGGTAAATTAACAAGCAACCCTGTTTCTTCTAAAAGCCAAGAACGTATTACAGACGCAAGTGTTGGCTTTTTCTTTTACTGTCAGAAAAAAAAACCGTTAAGTCTGCATGCAGCTGGAGCACACCTTGGATAAGTCAGCAAAGCCTGGGCATGGATGCAGTGGACTCGAGATCTACGCCCCGGTGGCAATTCTTTCGGCAAGAGCGACGATGAGCGATCCGATCCCATGGTCTGGCACTTTCGCATTGTTGTTGGTACGCAAGCAAACAGAGCTTCCCGTGATGCAACAACAATTTAAGAAAAGCAAATTAAAGCAGAAAAGTAGTACATGTCGTCGCGGCATCATGTGTGCGAGAGGAGACGGATTACGTTACGTGAATGAGCAGGAACGCATAAAGCAGGTTAGCAGAGGGACAGAGGATATATGCATGGTCTGTTCCTGTTCGACAGGCAAAAGCTAGCAGCAGGCAGAGCGCCCCAAATGGAGAGGCAATGACGTACGTGCTGCGCATCTCGAAATAAAGAAGCTATACGCTGGTACGTACTCCCTCCGTCTCTAAAAGGTTGTCACTGTATTTTTCCGAAGAATAAATGCCGGTAATTATATATAAAAATATATAAATATTTATGTTAAGTAATTAGCATCATCGGAAAGATTAAGTTTAGTTTTTTAACAAATTTATTTGAAGATTTAAATGTTGCACGTATTTTGTACAAATTAAGTTAAATTTATAGCACACATCCCACGGCGACAAGCTTTTAGGGACAGAGGGATTACTCTCAGGCATGTGCATCATCTTGAATGCTCTGTTCAGCAATAGATATAGTAATAATAAGGAGACTGAGGTCTTATTTTAGTAGTAACTAGGTAGCGTGTCCGTGCGTTGTTACGGAAGAACTAAACTTTTGTTCTAAAAATACACGGATCGCACGATAAGATATCAATACAGTAAAATTAAATACCGGCGTTAAAGTGACATTTAATCCAAAAATCAAAGTTCGTGAAATTAACACCGTCACGTATAGCGGCGCCGCAGGCTCACAAACTCTCTTTGTATAGACCTTTTTGTGATGCGGCCAAGATAATGTTTTATATCGGCACGAAGAAATCTCCGATATCCATTTCTTTTGTGCGCCAATAAATCCACGAATAAGTTTTCGCCACATCTCCATACCATCCTGTACATAGAATCAGTATATATGTAAATATTAGTACTGTCACATGGGTAATACTGCATGACTTGAAAAATCTCTCACAAAACCTTAAAACAAAGAGGTTATACTCACAGTATAAATATGTGTGGTTTTAGTACTATTCCATGTAGACATATACTGTAGAATAAGGTATCCACTATAGTGTCTGTGGCAAGATTCACCATCAACAATATACAGAAATAGTTAAATTACAGGTATTATTATTGCAAGCGAGATGGCGACTCTGAGTTAGTTACCCATTTATATCATCTGCAATGTTTTTTTTTACCGATGAATTTCCAATTGAAGATATCTCGTTCCATCCAAAACTATGTACATTCACTGCGGCCACGTACTGCAAGTTAAATCCAAGAGTTTGCCTAGCATACATTAGCACTGGTGTGTCTTTATACCACTTTTCAACCTGTCTAGAATCAATTATGATAAGTGTCTTCTTCTGCTGGTCGAAAACATAAAGCATATATTTTCGAACATATAGCCATGGCAAAAGAAACTGCAAACATGGTAGCGATTAGAATAACAAGTAACAAAGCAAGAGCAAGCGACTTACTTATCTGCACTGTAGTAAGTTGTATTCCATATTCACACATACACCAATCGCAGCTGTCATTTCTTTCGCACTGTATCTTTTACGGTATTCTGGGATTTTTGTTAAAGCACACATTTTCTGGAAGAGAATGATATCAAGAGTCAGGATTAGTATAACTTGGCCTATTTTATATAATTAGAAGAACAACAAATAAGATAATATAATATAGCGCGATAATAATTATAAAAATATGCTTACACAGAAGCTCGTCCATGTGATGCTTCATAATACTATTGTATTGTTTCAGTGTTCCGTACTCTCGATGGAATATGGGAGAAAGAGGCTCGGTGGAGAACCTATGGCGCGCCAACCCCCAGATGGGACCCATCGTAAAGCAACATCACCCCTAATCCTGCTTTGCTGCTGGGAAATTTGGAAGCACCGACATGATGTAGTGTTTCGGGGCCTACATCCAAGTGTTGATCGGCTAGTGATGACATGTAAGGCAACTGCTGCACTCTGGCAATGCCGCATCCCGAGGAAATCTTATCTTCTCTCTACCTTCTGGAGATCAATTGTTTGGATGTAATCTATATCTCTACCCCCGGCCTGACTTTGTAAGTGGCACCAAGCCGACTTTGTAAACTCCACCCACCAGACCTTGTCTGGGATCTATGGTAATATATTTAGGTGGGGACCCATCATCCCCCCTCCCACCCCACCCCACCCCCCCCCACCCAACCCCGAGTTTTTGCTCAAAAAAAAAACTCAAGTGCCATTTGATTTTATTAATGACCATGTTATTGTCGAAAGCATGGGGTGGTGTTGTTGAAGTGTGGATGACATGACTCACAAGTATCACTCCAGAAACACTAGGGAAACAAAATCAAATTTTAGGAAAAGAACAAAAAGATAATAGATAACAAGAGTATCTACTAGTGAGAGTAACCAGTCTCACTTAGCCTTCTACATACTTTGGTTGGTCCACGTCGACTAATTATAATAGATAACTGGAGCCTCTGCTAGCAAATAGACATAAAAAGAGTCCATATATTGTTTAAATAATTTCAATCTAGGAAACTTTAAGATAGAACATGATTTTACAAAAATTTGAAACCGGTTTGATAATTTTCTAAGCTAAAACAAAATTTCTATGACTAGAATAGGTTTTTGGATTTTTAGTTGCATAATTTTCTAAGCTAAAACAAAATTTCTAAGGAAAAATATGCTTGTGCATTGCTCTAGGTGTTGGTATTTGTTAAGCATAAGCGGGAAAATCCGCAAGCGAACGGATACCGTTGTAGCTTTCACCCAAGAGTATTCTAGGGTATCGTATTTATCCTCGAGGGAAGCAATTGTTAAAGAAGTCGATAATTAACCATCATGTGCTAACTAGTATACTGACTAAACTAATGTGGGGGTTTAAAGATATGATTGGAGTTTTAGATAAATGACACACACAGGAGAACTTTATGATAAGATAAGCAGAGCAGACAAGCTATGCTGGGAGGACAACGGGAGAGGTCAAGATTCCTATTTACTTCTCCATTACTGTGGTTCTATTCTAATTTATACCAAAGGGATTAACTAAGCGAGAGGTCAAACATAGCGAACACACCAAGGCACCGAGCATCGGTTCCTTTCCGATCTTGAAAAGGCTGGGAAGGGGTGATCGGGGTCGGTGCCAAAAGCTCTCTGAAACATCAACCCCAACGTGGTGGAATACAAAGGCACAGTCGGAGCTGTCACCTCTGGGGCTACCACAACTATCAGGAGGGTTGGGCGCAACCTTAGGTAACCGATAGTCTAAACACCATGTCTACACTATCGATAAAGTTCATAGTTTTGTAAGATTTTTATTTCATGTTGTTAGTTTGATTAACATGAATGGCATTTTTAGGCATAATCAAACTTATTGGAGCAAAACATGGGTGAGGAAATAGAGTGCAAACCAGCGTGCGAGAGATGGCATGGCAGGGGTTGGGTTCCCCACACTTGGATTTTTATGCCATTTGACACCAAAAACCAAGTGTGACTGTTGAAGCATCTCCTTAGCGTGTATTCTTTGCACCCATGATCCTAGACATCATTCATCCTTCGTTCTGTAATTGTTAGTGGCAACGAATACCCGAAGGAACTTTGTCTAGCACCAAGATTTTGTTTATTATTGAGGGAGATAGGGAGATTATTTCTTTATTCTAAAGAAAATTTATATCTATGGCTAAAACAAGTTTATTATGCAAAAAAATATTATTATTTTTTTATGTATATTGATGCATTTGCAAATATTGAGATTTGAGATTAAGAATGCATCAAAAAGTGTGATAACTACCGATTTACCTTCAGCAAGGGCTCACCTTTTTTAAGTCTGTTAAGCAAGACTTCTTCGTTTGTATTTACCTTGAATGTGCTTTATCCAGTCCCGGAGACAAAGACCTGGATCATTGTACTTCTTGCCTCTGCCATGCCATTGTGATCCTGATATGATTTTGGCTTGGCGGGCAAGTGATTCAATTCCTTTTTTTAATCAAGGTTCATTCAAAGTCCACCAAATGAACTTTGATTTCCCTTCGTTATAAATTCATCTCAAAATACTTACCCTTATGGATTTGAGAAATTTCTGCGAGGATTAGTCCAGGCATACAACCAAAGTTTATACTAGTAGTTTCGGATAAAAAGTCTAACTAGACTCCATGTCCAATTTGATTTAGGTAGGCTAATTAACCTAAGCACCATGCTTAATTTAAAAAGCCTATAGAAGCATATGGTCGTCATGACTGACCAACACTCCCAAACTAAAGCATACTAGCATATAAAAGGGTAGCATGCTAATGATAATCATGAGATTGATTCAAGCGGATGTGCGAACATTGAATGATGATACAAAGAACCATTTTATTGTCATATGCAAAGTAATGCAATGGGGTGGATGAATGAATTTAAACAAACATGCCATGGTTTTGAAAAATAAAATTAAATGAATGATGAGATGCATGAAAATCTAGGCTTCAGCTTTTCTCATAGCGCGGACCATCTAATGATATCATCATACCAACTGGCAAAGCCAACATATGATGCCGAGATGGTCCCGTTTAACATCCATCTACTACGAAGCTAGACTAAGAGCATCGAATAGATTGATAACAATAAAAAATTGTCATCTACCTAGACTAGGCATGGCGCCCGAATACAACTCAAAGAGTTGGAGCCACCCAAAATAAGCACTAGGTAAATGATGAATTAAGCAAATATGCAGTGGTGAAAAATTAAATTAGGAAAGATGAAATATTTTTATTTGGTTCTCTCATACCTTGATCAATTCGTCACTCACAATTTGTGATTGAATTGTGAGTGATGTCATGTAGTCGTTCCGTCGCATATGATGGTCTTGTCTCCTCTTGACGGCGACCTTTTCTCCATCTCGCACTGAGTTAGTGTGCACACGTATATACCTATCTATGAGATGGCGGGGTGAAAGTGTTGATGGTTCATGAATGATTGGGCACCACGGGTTCATGATGATATTCTCTTTTTATATACCCCAAAAAGCTAGTGGTAAACTAGGTTAGCAGATATCAAGATAAATATCAAAATCTCTTGCCATTTACTTCCCCGGCAACGGCGCTAGAAAGCTAGTTGGCGTTTGTTAACGCAAACAGGTAAATCCACAAGCGAACGGATACCGTTGTAGCTTTCACCCAAGAGTATTCTAGGGTATCGTATTTATCCTTAGGGAAGCAATGGTTAAAGAAGTCGATAACTAACCATCATGTATCTGCTAACTAGTATACCAACTAAACTAATGTGGGGGCTTAAAGATATGATTGGAGTTTTAGATAAATGACACACACGAGAACTTTATGATAAGATAAGCAGAGCGGACAAGCTAGTTTGGGAGGACAACGGGAGAGGTCAAGATTCCTATTTACTTCTCCATTACTGTGGTTCTATTCTAATTTATACCAAAGGGATTAACTAAGCAGAGGTCAAACATAGCGAACACACCAAGGCACCGGACTTGCGGTTCCTTTCCGATCCTCGAAAAGGCTGGGAAGGGGTGATCGGGGTCAGGCTGCCAAAAGCTCTACAAAACACCAACCCCAACGTGGTGGAATACAAAGGCACAGTCGAGCTATCACCTCCGTGGCTACCACAACTATCCGAGAGGGTTGGGTGCAACCTCAGGTAACCGATAGTCTAAACACCACGTCTACACTATCGATTACTACTCTAACCACATATGATAACTAGAGCATTCAGTCGAATGGAGATCCCATGCCAGAATGTAAACACTACATTTAACCATGATTAGCTAAACCACTAAGGCATAAAATTGATAACCATAAAGGCATTTCAGTAATTAGAGAAGATAAATATATTGAAAGTGCTAGTCTTACAAAGGAGCGATACAAGTATATCGAACCTCCATGGACTCCTCTAAAACTTGAGCTTCTCTCCCTAACTCCCAACTAGACTAGTACTATGCTACTACATCTAGGAATATGGTGGTGTTGCTCCTTGGTGATGTGTTTGAATGAGAGGGAGAGGCCTCCTTTTATAGGTGGAGAGGAGGGGGTCATTTGGAAAATGCCTCTTCCCACTTGGAAGGTTTCAAGCCGACCTTAAACCGGCGTCAAGATTCATTGAACATGGTGAAGCACCCCTGAAACTGCCATTGCAATGTCGGTGGGAAGCTACCTGTTGACAGTTCTTTAGTGTTACCACTAAAAGGACTGATACACCTAAGTATGGCAACGGTAAACCGCAAGCGCCACGGTGTCGGTGTAGCTTTTCACGGGAGTATTCGGTATCGATTTCCACGAGCGTGAAGTGAACTAACAAAGAATCAAGACTCGTCCTATGATGACACAAGGTGTGTATTTGGTAGTTGAGTTGAGAGGTTTTCTATAGCTATGATATCCGGATAGGCTAGGTAGCTAAACGTGGCTTTATCGGCCCTCGGACACTTGGAGGCGTGGGTGATAATCACGGTGAATAAAGTCACCACTACCAAACTACTATTTTTACTTTGGAGCCTTACCTTTTAAGAACTTGCCTAAACACGTGGTGATCTATACAGAGACCGGAAGGGCTGTCACTACCTTCTTGGCTATCACAATCCATCCGTGCGGCAAGCGGCATACATCGGTAAGGTATAGCCTAGACACCACGTCTACGCTAACTCTTACTATTCTAACCCTGTACTTAGCTAGGCTAGAACACTCTACTAAAGCAAAGCAATGTACCAATGAAGAACAGTGAATAGCTACTATACTAAACCGGATATGCAAAGTATAAAAGAACTTCGGATGTATTACTCACTAGAAGAAGTACACCCGCAGAGGTACACCTCGGAGGAGATTCAACAGACCCGGGGCTTCCTCGAGAAGACTTCCCTCTCTCACTCTACTACTACACTAAAGGGCAGGGCTTCGCCTACTACATTGGAGTGGAGTTCTCCTTGTGGTCATGCCTTGGAAGTGAGGGGGTAAGGGGGGTATTTATAGCCCAAGGTGGAGTAGGGGGCTACTCGGCGCCATGTCATCGATCAGCGTGACCTCTATTGCCCTCCGTTGGATCAAACCGCCATGCAACCGCCTTAAGATCAACGTGTGAGGTAATTTCAGCATGTGGACAATGTGATGGGCGTGGGAGGGCGTCCTTGGCCAAATGGGCCATGGTCGGCCGACCATGGTCCATGACATGGGCCACCCCCAGTGCCGGGAACATTGGCCCCTTTGTCGGTTTACGTGTCTTGAGTGCGGAACTTGCCGTGGCGTTCATTTTGTACCAACACGATCCATGGGACATATTGACGGACCAATCGGGTGCCTTCTCTTGTTCCCCACGGATTAGTGATGTGGCGGTCGCATTGGAAGAGTTTGGGCCAAAGTATCATGGTCGGCCGATCTTTGGTCCATTGGGCCTTGGCCTTCTCCAACTCTTCTAGAAGGTGTCCCCACATGTCGGGATGTCTCGGGATGAAATGGTCATGCATCGGCCGATGTAGGTCTTGTGGCCAAATGACTTCAAATTTTGTGTGGAAGCTTCATAGGACATGGAGATCATGATGGTGGTGTCAAATTGTCCAATGGCCATACTTGGGGTGTTATTTGGATGGTGACCAAATGTGTCATTTCGGCCCGAGTTCCACTAGTTTCACATCGTATATACAAAGAATGACATCTACATGTGGAACTAGGTTATTTGCATAAGAAATCATTGTTTATATGTATGTTAGCTTCCAAAAGGAGTACTTTGTTGACGGTTTGACTATGTAAAAACAGGGGGTATTTCTACCGTCAACAAGATCCCCCCACACTTACATCTTTGCTTGTCCTCAAGCAAAGGAGGGAGGTTGAAGTAAACATGGACATAACACTTATGAGATATTGAACTACCATAAGATTATTTCTAAGCATTTCCTATGTGAGTGGGATATGTGGTTGTGTCTATCATAAATCCTTGAGAAGTTGGGAAATGGAATAGTTCAAAGCAAGTCATCTTCCGCATTCACATCTTAGTTCTTGGAGTTTTTTTTTTTATATATATAAGTTAAAAAAAGAAAATCACATAGATCACTTATACTCCTCGATTGGGTACTCTCAAGTCACTCAATAGTGTATAGATCCTCACCACGGCATAACATGAAAGTGCCTTTTTGTTTCATCCTACTACAAAGGTCTATGTGGAGCTGAGGTAGGGATAAACATGATTGCATACTTGCATTGCATATATTGTAAAGTCAAAACTAGGATCCTAAGAGAAAAGTATCATGCCCTTAGATCAAGAATGTGCATGTGTGTGGAAAATATGGATAACTTTGTTTTGCTCCTTCATTGGATGTGATCTCTCTCTCTACCTTATTATTATTATTATTATTGAGACATGGCTATCATAAATATACATACTTGGACCTTCATGTGTCCAACTTTTTTTTTTTTTTTTTTTTGGAGAGGTGGGTTCTACTCACCCTCGGACTTGTGTCCATTATTTCTCTCTCTTTTTTTTTTTTTTTTTACTTTTGCATAGCTAATGTCTCTTTTCACCATCTATATATCTAGAGAGATCACAACTTAAAGCATAGAGCATTTTAATGGTGGGCTGGGGGAAAAGGGATGTAGTGCGTACTTCTAGTGTAGAAGTAGCATATAGATGTGGAGTGTACGTGATCTTGATCTTGGGAGCATGATATAATCCTCAACAAGGGTCACTAGATTTGCCAAAACTCAATACAAGCGCAAGTAGCGTATATGGGGGGTATTTGAACATGTATGAGTAATGCATATGGCTTTGGTTGGTATTTTCATCATTGAGGAGTGTGTGACACTATGGTTTTATGTTTTTATCAAGACAAATCTCCAAGTACCTTGAGTAAAAAGAGGTTGATGCATAAGCTCGAACTATATCACAAGTCACAACATCTTAGTCAATATGACTTTTCCCTAATAATGTATTTTTCCCACAAACATAAGTTTGCACAAGAAATAAACTTTATGACAGATTTTATCTTCAAGATGTCATGAAAATGTTACTTCTTCAAAGTTTTATTTTCAGGTGCTTCTTCTAGTTTTATAATTATAAATTAAAAAAAAGGGATAAAAGCGAATAGATATAATCTAAAATGAATAGAAAAATGAGGGGATGAGAATTGCAAAACCCGGTGGGGAAGTGTCACGGATGCGACAGGGTGGGCCCGGGGGTCCAAGGTGGCATCGGCCGATGCCACTTTTGGAGCTCTTGACAAATCGGCCACCGTGGTGCTCTTCCTCTCATCGATAGATCAATCACCTTTGGCGGTTTTCCAATTCTTGAAAATTGATTGGTCGGCCGACCAACCTTTTGTGGCCGTTCGGGCTCAAATTTTTCACAGTGTGTTCTTGATGCGAAGGTGATCAACGTGGCGGGGTCCAAACATTGTGATCCTTACGTTAGGTGGTCGGCCGATGTGCCTCTTATGGCCATTCGGGCTCAAATTTTTCACGGTGTGTTCTTGATGCGAAGGTGATCAACGTGGCGGGGTCCAAGCGTTGATATCCTTGTTGGGTGGTTGGCCGATCACCCCCACACGGCTTTGCGGCGGCTGAGACACATCAGCAAAGAAAACATCAAGTGCGGGTGTTACGCTAGTGGAAAAACACTAGCGAGAACTCAAATGTTCATTTTTTAGAGATTTCATATGATGGGCGTAACTTTCGGGCACCTCCCTATGTGGAGACAGGGCTCAAGGCATGCCACATGTGTGTTTTGGCATCGTGGACTGCATTGGCCAACCTAAGGTCACGTCAACCGTCACATCGATGCCTAGGTTGGTCTCTAGTAGGGGGTTATGGCTAGTGGAGTCACATCAATGATGTCCATGATCATGATGTCATTTTGATGTATGTTGGGCGCTATGGGTTTATGGATGGACCCTTGGGTTCCTTACCCAGATCATTGATGGGCGCCAAATGTGGTGGTGGGTATGGCTGATGGATGGTGAAGAGAGAAGTGAGGGTAGAAAGGCTTAAGGAGAGAGGTGTGCCAACGACTCCCGGTTTGACTCGAGCTCGGGCGGCTCCTCCATCAATGATAGGGAGGCCTCACGAACATTAGGTGACCAATTTGGTGTGAAGTGCACAGGTTGGCTCATGCACCAAAACACGAAGTCGAACCAATGGTCTAGGCGTGTTCTATAGTGTGTCTAGAACATACCTCACGCCCTCGAGCCAAAAGGCTCTAGTAGGGGGGTCGGCCGATGTGCCAAGTTGTGTCTGACCCATCCTAATGGTCTAAGCATGATCACTATGACTTCCTATACTCATCTCACTCGCCCCCGAGCCAAATGACTAGAATGGATGAGTTGGCCGATGTGGGTTCGACCCAACGGGTCTGAACCGTTTAGTGGGATGTCATCCTTGAACTCTCCCAAAAATGCCTCAAGTGTCCAGTGAGCTCGAGAAGGCTCACTTCCTAGGTCGGCCGACCCTAATATTTTTGGATTTGGGAAAACAGACTCCGTCACACTCATCTCTACGCTCTCCTCTACATATTCACCAAAGTTGGGCCCTATTGGCCACTTTTAGTGCATCGGCCGATGCACCTTTGATGGCCAAACATGCTCAAATTTTGCATGGTAGATACTTCAACTATGTAGATCTAGAAGAGCTAGTCAAATTTCATATGCAAACCACAAAAATAGGACATGTGGTTTCAGTTTAGTTAAATCATTATTGAAAGGGTACTTTGTCATGTCATCTTTTTGTCTATGCATATGAACAAGAAATTAATTTGCTAGCCACTTATCTCAAAGAAGTTGTCATCATACTTGTTGATGATGAGGGATGGCCATCTTGATGTTCTAGCATCTTCAATGTCCTAATAGCTTGGGTCTTGGGTTGGATGTGAGGATCGTCTTGTCTTTGGAGTTGAACCCTTTAATCATCTTGCCATGGCGTGTCCATATTCTTTCCTAAAAGAGATTAGCGGACAACACATACCCAAAGGAAGCAAAGTTGGGGTAATGGTGTTATCTAGCTAAGGGTGATATTCCATGCTACAAATATAGGTTTTAGTATTTAGTAGAGATCAACTTTCCCTTGTTGGAGTATCAATCATTTATTGTTCACCAAACATTCTCGAGAACTTACGCTAAGAACATGAATCAAATTTTGCATCCTAATTCTATGCAAAACATCTTTTGGTTCAAATAATCAAACTTGACACCATGTCTTGTTTGATTAAGGAAGGGCATTTAACCTAAGCACCATGCTTAATTTAAATAACCTATGAGAGCCTTGTATACATTACTCTCAAACCAAACATGTTTAGAACGAGAAAAGGTCTAACAAGATTCATTTGCATAATTAAGATGAGACATTAATGGTGAACTAATGATACATTTTTTTTTATGACAAAGCAAAGTGAGCAAGACATTATGCAAAAGCAAAGTAGAAACAACTAAACAACACATGAAGCATGTCATGAGTTCTTTAGAGACTTCCATCCCCCACACTTGGATTTTGTAGCGTTTGATGCAAAGCAATACCAAGTGTAGGTGATGGAGTCCTCCATCGAACATGCTTTCGGTGTTTAGATTGATTTACCTTGTAGTTCTATCCTTCATTATTTTTGTGTAAACCTGAAAGGGTTAGTGACAAAAATACCGAAGAAACTTTCACAATTATGTCTCAAAGATTTCTTTTCTGAGTCATTTGACAACTTTTATTAGTGTGATGAAATCTCGAGTTGTCTTTAGGAAGTGCTTGTTTTAAGACATAAGCTTGTCTTTGGGAAACCTCTAAAAATCTCATATTGGTGATAGCGTTTCCCCTCCAACACCAATCTTTACGTCACGCCAAACTACTATGAGATTTGGAATGTTTATGATAAACATAAGCATCTACAACCATGATTTCAAATATTTTATGGACAAGGAACAATAGTGGGTTGTAGCCCTTATGGTTGGTGGTGGTAAAGTGGAGGATATATTTGGAATATTTATCAAAGAAGCATGAATTTTGAAAGAAGGGTAGAAAATAGCTTCCATGATCATCCTTGATTTCTTTGTTTTCAAGCTCTAAAGTTGATGTCTCATGAATTTCCATAGGTAAACACTTTGGTTCTGTCATTCCATGCCTATGACATTCCATGGTCATCTCTTTGTCCAAGACTTCTCTTGGATAGAGGGGTCTCGGACTGAGCTTTATAAGAGGATGAGCAATTTCTTCTTCATGACTATCTCGAGTCCTCTGTAGACTTGGATGAGTCACGGGGATAGAAGAGATTGACTTGAGCTCATCCTTTGCATTCCTAGAGTCATTGATCAGGCGATCATAAGACTCATAAGGGAAAGTACAATGGGGGTGCTCGGGCGATAGATTGGTTTTGAATTGGGTCTTGAGAATATATCGGTTGTGGGCATAGAAGGGAAGAGGCTAGATTCTTCTTGATGTTTTGATTCTCCTTCTATGGGCTCACTTTCGACATTTCTTCGGCCAGACTTATGCCCCACTTGAGGTTTTGAGAGGTAAGATGATGATGATTTGGGATGCTTTTGACGAGATCCTTCATTTAGGGATTTAGAATGGTGTCTCTTTGAAGGTCCCTTTTGGAAATGGTGATTCAAGGTGTTCCCATAATCAGCAAAATCGGGGAAATAGATCCTCTTCGAATTTGTAAGGATGTTTGAAGGTTGAATTTCTTCTTCTTCCAATCAGGGGGTATTTGTGGTTCGGGATTGATGGCGGGACTTTTGGATAGGAATGGTGGTGTTTGTGCCATTGAGATTTCCTTTTGCTTGGGGATTGGGTTTTCCTCTAAAGCTTCATCGTAGATGTTAGTGTAAGGGGTGTTCTCAAAGATCCTAGAGAGAACTTTCTTCCCTTCACTAACGAGGGAGGCAAGAAAGCTCCCCAGAAGCTATGTCAAGGTTTTGGGCTGATTCCTTGGTAAGGCCGCAATAGAAATGTTGCAATAATGCGGTTTAGAAATACCAAGGTCGGGGCCATATGATGTTGAATCGGTGATACGGGCCCGGGCTATGCCCGGATATTCCTTTTCCTTACGTTTAAAGGATAGGACCTCTATTCGAAGATGGACAACACGGGAGATAGGGAAGAAGGTAAGACAAAATTTGGTTTGAAGCTTTTCCCATTCTCCTCCTATACTCTCTACATAGCGAGCATACCATTGTTTAGCTTTTCCCGTTAAAGAGAACGGAAAGAGCTTCCAACGAAGGGTATCTCGTGTCATGCCCTCAATGTGAAGACATGAACACAATTGCTCAAACTCACGCAAATGAGCATAGGGGTTCTCATCTTTGTCCCAGGAGAAAGGTTTTTTTCTGAACCATGGCTATGAAGCCAGGCGAAGCTCATAGCTAGATGTATGGATGGGTTGTGATGATGGTGGAGGCTCCAAACAAGCGCCCTTTGGAGCGGCGAAATGGGATATGGGTGTTTGGTTCATTGTGGAAAAGGAAAAAAAAAAAAGAAAGGTAAAAAAATAAAAGATAACTTCGGACGACCCAATTCAATGTTAAGACACTACCGTTCCCAAGCAACGGCGCCGAAAAAGCTTGTTGACGGTTCTTTAGTGTTACCACTAAAGGACTGATACACCTAAGTATGGCAACGGTAAACCGCAAGCGCCGCGCATTTGTCGGTGTAGCTTTTCACCGGGGAGTATTTCGGTATCGATTTCCACGAGGAACGTGAAGTGAACTAACAAAGAATCAAGACTCGTCCTATGATGACACAAGGTGTGTATTTGGTAGTTGAGTTGAGAGGTTTTCTATAGCTATGATATCCGGATAGGCTAGGTAGCTAAACGTGGCTTTATCGACCCTCGGACACTTGGAGGCGTAGGTGATAACGGTGAATAAAGTCACCACTACCAAACTACTATTTTACTGGAGCCTTACCTTTTAAGAACTTGCCTAAACACGTGGTGATCTATACGAGAGACCCGGAAGGGCTGTCACTACCTTCTGGCTATCACAATCCATCCAGTGCGACAAGCGGCATACACCGGTAAGGTATAGCCTAGACACCACGTCTACGCTAACTCTTACTATTCTAACCCCTGTACTTAGCTAGGCTAGAACACTCTACTAAAGCAAAGCAATGTACCAATGAAGAACGAGTGAATAGCTACTATACTAAACCAGATATGCAAAGTATAAAAGAACTTAGATGTATTACTCACTAGAAGAAGTACACCCTTGAGAGGTACACCTCGGAGGAGATTCCCGACAGACCAGGGGCTTCCTCGAGGAAGACTTCCCTCTCTCACTCTACTACTACACTAAAGGAGCGGGGGCTTCGCCTACTACATTGGAGTGGAGTTCTCCTTGTGGTCATGCCTTGGAAGTGAGGGGGTAAGGGGGGTATTTATAGCCCAAGGTGGAGTAGGGGCTACTCGGCGCCATGTCATCGATCCGCGTGACCTCTATTGCCCTCCGTTGGATCAAACCGCCATGCAACCGCCTTAAGATCAACGTGTGAGGTAATTTCAGCATGTGGACAATGTGATGGGCGTGGGAGGGCGTCCTTGGCCAAATGGGCCATGGTCGGCCGACCATGGTCCATGACACGTGGCCCACCCACAGTCTTTGGGAACATTGGCCCCCCATGTCGGTTTACGTGTCTTGAGTGCGGAACTTGCCGTGGCGTTCATTTTGTACCAACACGATCCATGGGGCGTATTGACGGACCAATCAGGTGCCTTCTCTTGTTCCCCACGGATTAGTGATGTGGCAGGTCGCATTGGAAGAGTTTGGGCCAAAGTATCATGGTCGGCCGATCTTTGGTCCATTGGGCCTTGGCCTTCTCCAACTCTTCTAGAAGGTGTCCCCACATGTCGGGATGTCTCGGGATGAAATGGTCATGCATCGGCCGATGTAGGTCTTGTGGCCAAATGACTTCAAATTTTGTGTGGAAGCTTCATAGGACATGGAGATCATGATGGTGGTGTCAAATTGTCCAATGGCCATACTTGGGGTGTTATTTGGATGGTGACCAAATGTGTCATTTCGGCCCGAGTTCCACTAGTTTCACATTTGTATACAAAGAATGACATCTACATGTGGAACTAGGTTATTTGCATAAGAAATCATTGTTTATATGTATGTTAGCTTCCAAAAGGAGTACTTTGTTGACGGTTTGACTATGTAAAAACAGGGGTATTTCTACCGTCAACAAGATCCCCCACACTTACATCTTTGCTTGTCCTCAAGCAAAGGAGGGAGGTTGAAGTAAACATGGACATAACACTTATGAGATATTGAACTACCATAAGATTATTTCTAAGCATTTCCTATGTGAGTGGGATATGTGGTTGTGTCTATCATAAATCCTTGAGAAGTTGGGAAATGGAATAGTTCAAAGCAAGTCATCTTCGCATTCACATCTTAGTTCTTGGAGTTTTTTTTTATATATATAAGTTAAAAAAAAAGAAAATCACATAGATCACTTATACTCCTCGATTGGGTACTCTCAAGTCACTCAATAGTGTATAGATCCTCACCACGGCATAACATGAAAGTGCCTTTTTGTTTCATCCTACTACAAAGGTCTATGTGGAGCTGAGGTAGGGATAAACATGATTGCATACTTGCATTGCATATATTGTAAAGTCAAAACTAGGATCCTAAGAGAAAAGTATCATGCCCTTAGATCAAGAATGTGCATGTGTGTGGAAAATATGGATAACTTTGTTTTGCTCCTTCATTGGATGTGATCTCTCTCTCTACCTTATTATTATTATTATTATTGAGACATGGCTATCATAAATATACATACTTGGACCTTCATGTGTCCAACTTTTTTTTTTTTTTTTTGGAGAGGTGGGTTCTACTCACCCTCGGACTTGTGTCCATTATTTCCTCTCTCTCTTTTTTTTTTTACTTTTGCATAGCTAATGTCTCTTTTCACCATCTATATATCTAGAGATCACAACTTAAAGCATAGAGCATTTTAATGGTGGAACTGGGAAAAGGGATGTAGTGCGTACTTCTAGTGTAGAAGTAGCATATAGATGTGGAGTGTACGTGATCTTGATCTTGGGAGCATGATATAATCCTCAACAAGGGTCACTAGATTTGCCAAAACTCAATACAAGCTGCAAGTAGCGTATATGGGGCGCCTGAACATGTATGAGTAATGCATATGGCTTTGGTTGGTATTTTCATCATTGAGGAGTGTGTGACACTATGGTTTTATGTTTTTATCAAGACAAATCTCCAAGTACCTTGAGTAAAAGAGGTTGATGCATAAGCTCGAACTATATCACAAGTCACAACATCTTAGTCAATATGACTTTTCCCTAATAATGTATTTTTTCCCACAAACATAAGTTTGCACAAGAAATAAACTTTATGACAGATTTTATCTTCAAGATGTCATGAAAATGTTACTTCTTCAAAGTTTTATTTTCAGGTGCTTCTTCTAGTTTTATAATTATAAATTAAAAAAGGGATAAAACGAATAGATATAATCTAAAATGAATAGAAAAATGAGGGGATGAGAATTGCAAACCGGTGGGGAAGTGTCCCGGATCTTTGATAGGTGGGCCGAGGGGTCCAAGGTGGCATCGGCCGATGCCACTTTTGGAGCTACCGACAAATCGGCCACCGTGGTGCTCTTCCTCTCATCGATAGATCAATCTCAGACCGGGCGGTTTTCCAATTCTTGAAAATTGATTGGTCGGCCGACCAACCTTTTGTGGCCGTTCGGGCTCAAATTTTTCACGGTGTGTTCTTGATGCGAAGGTGATCAACGTGGCGGGGTCCAAACATTGTGATCCTACATTTAGGTGGTCGGCCGATGTGCCTCTTATGGCCATTCGGGCTCAAATTTTCACGGTGTGTTCTTGATGCGAAGGTGATCAACGTGGCGGGGTCCAAACGTTGATATCCTTCTGTTGGGTGGTTGGGCGATCACCCCACAGCGGCTTTTGCGGCCCGAGACACATCGGCAAAGAAAACATCAAGTGCGGGTGTTACGCTAGTGGAAAAACACTAGCGAGAACTCAAATGTTCATTTTTTTAGAGATTTCATATGATGGACGTAACTTCGGGCACCTCCCTATGTGGAGACAGGGCTCAAGGCATGCCACATGTGTGTTTTGGCATCGTGGACTGATTTGGCCAACCTAAGGTCACGTCAACCGTCACATCCTGATGCCTAGGTTGGTCTCTAGTAGGGGATTATGGCTAGTGGAGTCACATCAATGATGTCCATGATCATGATGTCATTTTGATGTATGTTGGGCGCTATGGGTTTATGGATGGACCCTTGGGTTCCTTACCCGAGATCATTGATGGGGCCAAATGTGGTGGTGGGTATGGGCGATGGTGAAGAGAGAAGTGAGGGTAGAAAGGCTTAAGGAGAGAGGTGTGCCAACGACTCCCGTTTGACTCAGAGCTCGGGCGGCTCCTCCATCAATGATAGGGAGGCCTCCCGAACATTAGGTGACCAATTTGGTGTGAAGTGCACAGGTTGGCTCATGCACCAAAACACGAAGTCGAACCAATGGTCTAGACGTGTTCTATAGTGTGTCTAGAACATACCTCACCTGCCCTCGAGCCAAAAGGCTCTAGTAGGGGGTCGGCCGATGTGCCAAGTTGTGTCCTGACCCATCCTAATGGTCTAAGCATGATCACTATGACTTCCTATACTCATCTCACTCGCCCCCGAGCCAAATGACTAGAATGGATGAGTTGGCGATGTGGGTTCGACCCAACGGGTCTGAACCGTTTAGTGGGATGTCATCCTTGAACTCTCCCAAAAATGCCTCAAGTGTCCGTGAGCTCAGAAGGCTCACTTCCTAGGTCGGCCGACCCTCATATTTTTGGATTTGGGAAAACAGACTCCGTCACACTCATCTCTACGCTCTCCTCTACATATTCACCAAAGTTGGGCCCTATTGGCCACTTTTTAGTGCATCGGCCGATGCACCTTTGATGGCCAAACATGCTCAAATTTTGCATGGTAGATACTTCAACTATGTAGATCTAGAAGAGCTAGTCAAATTTCATATGCAAACCACAAAAATAGGACATGTGGTTTCGGTTTAGTTAAATCATTATTGAAAGGGTACTTTGTCATGTCATCTTTTTGTCTATGCATATGAACAAGAAATTAATTTGCTAGCCACTTATCTCAAAGAAGTTGTCATCATACTTGTTGATGATGAGGGATGGCCATCTTGATGTTCTAGCATCTTCAATGTCCTAATAGCTTGGGTCTTGGGTTGGATGTGAGGATCGTCTTGTCTTTGGAGTTGAACCCTTTAATCATCTTGCCATGGCGTGTCCATATTCTTTCCTAAAAGAGATTAGCGGACAACACATACCCAAAGGAAGCAAAGTTGGGGTAATGGTGTTATCTAGCTAAGGGTGATATTCCATGCTACAAATATAGGTTTTAGTATTTAGTAGAGATCAACTTTCCCTTGTTGGAGTATCAATCATTTATTGTTCACCAAACATTCTCGAGAACTTACGCTAAGAACATGAATCAAATTTTGCATCCTAATTCTATGCAAAACATCTTTTGGTTCAAATAATCAAACTTGACACCATGTCTTGTTTGATTAAGGAAGGGCATTTAACCTAAGCACCATGCTTAATTTAAATAACCTATGAGAGCCTTGTATACATTACTCTCAAACCAAACATGTTTAGAACAGAGAAAAGGTCTAACAAGATTCATTTGCATAATTAAGATGAGACATTAATGGTGAACTAATGATACATTTTTTTTTTATGACAAAGCAAAGTGAGCAAGACATTATGCAAAAGCAAAGTAGAAACAACTAAACAACACATGAAGCATGTCATGAGTTCTTTAGAGACTTCCATCCCCCACACTTGGATTTTGTAGCGTTTGATGCAAAGCAATACCAAGTGTAGGTGATGGAGTCCTCCATCGAACATGCTTTTCGGTGTTTAGATTGATTTACCTTGTAGTTCTATCCTTCATTATTTTTGTGTAAAACCTGAAAGGGTTAGTGACAAAAATACCCGAAGGAAACTTTCACAATTATGTCTCAAAGATTTCTTTACAGAGTCATTTGACAACTTTTATTAGTGTGATGAAATCTCGAGTTGTCTTTAGGAAGTGCTTGTTTTAAGACATAAGCTTGTCTTTGGGAAACCTCTAAAAATCTCATATTGGTGATAGCGTTTCCCCTCCAACACCAATCTTTACGTCACGCCAAACTACTATGAGATTTGGAATGTTTATGATAAACATAAGCATCTACAACCATGATTTCAAATATTTTATGGACAAGGAACAATAGTGGGTTGTAGCCCTTATGGTTGGTGGTGGTAAAGTGGAGGATATATTTGGAATATTTATCAAAGAAGCATGAATTTTGAAAGAAGGGTAGAAAATAGCTTCCATGATCATCCTTGATTTCTTTGTTTTCAAGCTCTAAAGTTGATGTCTCATGAATTTCCATAGGTAAACACTTTGGTTCTGTCATTCCATGCCTATGACATTCCATGGTCATCTCTTTGTCCAAGACTTCTCTTGGATAGAGGGGTCTCGGACCGAGCTTTATAAGAGGATGAGCAATTTCTTCTTCATGACTATCGAGTCCTCCTGTAGACTTGGATGAGTCACGGGGATAGAAGAGATTGACTTGAGCTCATCCTTTGCATTCCTAGAGTCATTGATCGGGGCGATCATAAGACTCATAAGGGAAAGTACAATGGGGGTGCTTCGGGCGATAGATTGGTTTTGAATTGGGTCTTGAGAATATATCGGTTGTGGGCATAGAAGGGAAGAGGCTAGATTCTTCTTGATGTTTTGATTCTCCTTCTATGGGCTCACTCGACATTTCTTCGACGGACTTATGCCCCACTTGAGGTTTTGAGAGGTAAGATGATGATGATTTGGGATGCTTTTGACGAGATCCTTCATTTAGGGATTTAGAATGGTGTCTCTTTGAAGGTCCCTTTTGGAAATGGTGATTCAAGGTGTTCCCATAATCAGCAAAATCGGGGAAATAGATCCTCTTCGAATTTGTAAGGATGTTTCGAAGGTTGAATTTCTTCTTCCCTTCCAAACTGGGGTATTTGTGGTTCGGGATTGATGGCAGGACTTTTGGATAGGAATGGTGGTGTTTGTGCCATTGAGATTTCCTTTTGCTTGGGGATTGGGTTTTCCTCTAAAGCTTCATCGTAGATGTTAGTGTAAGGGGTGTTCTCAAAGATCCTAGAGAGAACTTCCTTCCCTTCACTAACGAGGGGGAGGCAAGAAAGCTCCCCGAAGCTATGTCAAGGTTTTGGGCTGATTCCTTGGTAAGGCCGCAATAGAAATGTTGCAATAATGCCGGTTTAGAAATACCAAGGTCGGGGCCATATGATGTTGAATCGGTGATACGGGCCCGAGGCTATGCCCGGATATTCCTTTTCCTTACGTTTTAAAGGATAGGACCTCTATTCGAAGATGGACAACACGGGAGATAGGGAAGAAGGTAAGACAAAATTTGGTTTGAAGCTTTTCCCATTCTCCTCCTATACTCTCTACATAGCGAGCATACCATTGTTTAGCTTTTCCGTTAAAGAGAACGGAAAGAGCTTCCAACGAAGGGTATCTCGTGTCATGCCCTCAATGTGAAGACGTGAACACAATTGCTCAAACTCACGCAAATGAGCATAGGGGTTCTCATCTTTGTCCCAGGAGAAAGGTTTTCTGAACCATGGCTATGAAGCCTGGGCGAAGCTCATAGATAGATGTATGGATGGGTTGTGATGATGGTGGAGGCTCCAAACAAGCGCCCTTTGGAGCGCGAAATGGGATATGGGTGTTTGGTTCATTGTGGAAAAGGAAAAAAAAAGAAAAGAAAGGTAAAAATAAAAGATAACTTCGGACGACCCAATTCAATGTTAAGGCGGCTACGTTCCAAAGAACGGCGCGAGAAAAAGCTTGTTGTTGAGTTCTTTAGTGTTACCACTAAAGGACTGATACACCTAAAGTATGGCAACGGTAAACCGCAGCGCATTTGTCGGTGTAGCTTTTCACCGGGGAATATTCGGTATCGATTTCCACGAGGCGTGAAGTGAACTAACAAAGAATCAAGACTCGTCCTATGATGACACAAGGTGTGTATTTGGTAGTTGAGTTGAGAGGTTTTCTATAGCTATGATATCCGGATAGGCTAGGTAGCTAAACGTGGCTTTATCGACCCTCGGACACTTGGAGGCGTAGGTGATAATCGGTGAATAAAGTCACCACTACCAAACTACTATTTTCTTGGAGCCTTACCTTTTAAGAACTTGCCTAAACACGTGGTGATCTATACGAGAGACCGGAAGGGCTGTCACTACCTTCTTGGCTATCACAATCCATCCGTGCGCAAGCGGCATACACCGGTAAGGTATAGCCTAGACACCACGTCTACGCTAACTCTTACTATTCTAACCCCGTACTTAGCTAGGCTAGAACACTCTACTAAAGCAAAGCAATGTACCAATGAAGAACAGTGAATAGCTACTATACTAAACCGGATATGCAAAGTATAAAAGAACTTAGATGTATTACTCACTAGAAGAAGTACACCCTTGAGAGTACACCTCGGAGGAGATTCTAAACAGACCGGGGCTTCCTCAGAGGAAGACTTCCCTCTCTCACTCTACTACTACACTAAAGGAGGGGCTTCGCCTACTACATTGGAGTGGAGTTCTCCTTGTGGTCATGCCTTGGAAGTGAAGGGGGTAAGGGGGTATTTATAGCCCAAGGTGGAGTAGGGGCTACTCGGCGCCATGTCATCGATCCGCGTGACCTCTATTGCCCTCCGTTGGATCAAACCGCCATGCAACCGCCTTAAGATCAACGTGTGAGGTAATTTCAGCATGTGGACAATGTGATGGGCGTGGGAGGGCGTCCTTGGCCAAATGGGCCATGGTCGGCCCGACCATGGTCCATGACACGTGGGCCACCCCAGTCTTTGGGAACATTGGCCCCCTTGTCGGTTTACGTGTCTTGAGTGCGGAACTTGCCGTGGCGTTCATTTTGTACCAACACGATCCATGGGGCGTATTGGCCGGACCAATCGGGTGCCTTCTCTTGTTCCCCACGGATTAGTGATGTGGCAGTCGCATTGGAAGAGTTTGGGCCAAAGTATCATGGTCGGCCGATCTTTGGTCCATTGGGCCTTGGCCTTCTCCAACTCTTCTAGAAGGTGTCCCCACATGTCGGGATGTCTCGGGGATGAAATGGTCATGCATCGGCCGATGTAGGTCTTGTGGCCAAATGACTTCAAATTTTGTGTGGAAGCTTCATAGGACATGGAGATCATGATGGTGGTGTCAAATTGTCCAATGGCCATACTTGGGGTGTTGACCGGATGGTGACCAAATGTGTCATTTCGGCCCGAGTTCCACTAGTTTCACATCGTATACAAAGAATGACATCTACATGTGGAACTAGGTTATTGTTGGCATTTCTTAATGCAATCAAAGGAAAGTTTGGTATAAAAACCCATCCCCAATAAAAGCGCCGGAGAAAAATGCTTGTTGTGTTTCCTAAGCGCAAGTGCCAAAGAGGCAACCAATGCCTTTGGGAACCACGAGGTTGACTCCCCACAGCGACTTCACGAATTGTTACATTCGGTTACCATCACCACGGGATGTCGGGTGGCGTCAGTAGCATTCACGAGAACAAGTCATGCAGCGCACGGAAATACCGTTGTAGCATTTCACCGGAAGTATTGGGGTATCGTTATTTATATTTTCCCAAAGGAAGGCATGGTGTAGGACTCTAGCGGGGGCATGAACAAGACGACATGTCTATGCGGTTGACCAATACTCAATACGGGGGTAAGTTATGATAGTTTAAGATAGTGTGACACACACTTGGGCCAACCTCAAGGATAAAAGAAAAATAAAAGAATAAAGAATATTCCTAAGTGGAGCGAGGCATTCTAAATTAGTTGTGCAAAGAACAAGTTAATAATCATGCAAACATAAATGACTAGAGTTTTAAATTTGAGAGTGAGATGGACGGGGAGACCTCCGGAGCATCATACGAAGAAGAAAGGCATTTCTGAACTCCTACGACACACACCGAGCGTGGGGGGGATTTCAAGGGACGGACAAGGCTTGTCACGACCAAGCCGCCCTACCCCTCAACCGTGGCATGCACTCATATTCGAAGGATACGGCATCCAGGACACCACGTCCGCATACTAAGACACTACCCATGTCCCCCCATGGTCCCCACCCTATGGATGGACGGAATAGGACACGAGCAAACCCGAAGGGGCACAACGAAGCGTCATCTCGGCACAACTCTTACTCTACTCAAATACATGGCATGAATGGTTCGGCCCTAAGTTCTATAACGACTAACCACGACATAGGAACTATAGTCTAGTTCTTCTATCATGATTGTGTCGAGAACAACATGTCAAGAATATAACATGTAAATACTCTAGCTCTATTGCACAAGCATATGAGATCAAGACTTGAGGATAAACCATAAATGTATTCATACCGAATATTCTTTCTCCCAAGTACAAGCTCTCCAATGAAGCTTAGCCTTGCTCCAAATACTACTAAAGACTAAAGAACTAGAGAAGTGGAGGAGTAGAGAGGAGAGGAGTAGAGAGGAGAGAGGAGAAGAAGAGTAGAAAGTGAGGAGGCTCCAAATGGTGTGTGTTACAATGGTGGGAGATGGCCTCCTTTTATAGGTAGAGGAGAGGGGGCTCTTTGGAAGATGACCATCCCCATATGGAAGGATCAAAACCGACCTTGGAACACCTTCCTAATCAGCCCAAACCGACCAACGCGCCGTCGGTTTCACCCGATTTTGGAAGGAGATGAACCGCCTCGCCAAACACGGGCCCGAACCGCCTCAGCGGGGGTGCGGGCGCACCGGGTGGTCTTGTAGCGCACCCCCCCGAGCTCCGTCGGGCCGGGCTTTGGCGGCGGGCGTCTTTGGGCTTGAAAAAGTTGTGTGGCGATGTGTGCTCGGCCCGGTTTTGCGTGTTTGGTCCGTTTCTCCCTTGGGCTTGATATTCTTGGGAATGCGCTTTCGAGGGGCGCCTTTTGGTGCATTTTCCACTTGTTTCTTGTATAAATCTGCACAATAATAATTTGGACACTACAAGTGGAATTTATTAGTGATAAATGTATATGAGTATGATAAGGTATAGTTTCACCCCCTTTATGGTAGGATGTTGACGGGAAAAAAAATATGTCGTTGGTTACCGTCAACTTGAGTTATTTGCATAAGAAATCATTGTTTTATATGTATGTTAGCTTCCAAAAGGAGTACTTTGTTGACAGTTTGACTATGTAAAAGGGGGTATTTCTACCGTCAACACTACCTGCCAAAGCGGGCTTTAACGGTGTCGGTTGGGGTCCGGCCAGGACCCATGGTCGCCGGACCCCAACCGGCCCAATCAAGCCCATCTTTGGTGAGCGTTCTCCATTGGGCTTCGACTTGGGCCATGGTGGTGCTTTGGTCCAATTGAGTAGTTTGGTTGGGCCTTGTGTATGTTTTGCTTGAATGCACCTTCTAGAAAGCTTGACCTTTACGTGTATTTTTTTAGGTTTCCTCCTGCAAAACATGTGTTCTACCAAAACTCGTGGAAACGTAAGTTATAAAGTCCTATCCTAGAGTTTGGTATTCATATGAGAAGATTTTTATATGATAATTGGTAGTTAAAAATATGCAATAAGGACCGCCAACAAGCTCCCCACACTTGTTCTTTTGCTCGTCCTCGAGCAAAGTTATATCTAACTATGAAGCATGACTTCAAAAGATGTGATGCTAAGCGTAAAGCGTTATTCCATGTCATTCCTCATACCGTGGATTTTTGAAGTGTCTATCATGTCGCTTTGAGCGGTTGAAAAGTGGAATGACCGTGACACCAAGTCATCACTACCCAACTATGAAGCATACTTGGAGTTTTTATAATTTTTTTGTAAATGAAAACATAGCTCAAACTTCTCCTCAAATGGTACTCTCAATTGGCTCAATGGTGTTTATATCCTTACTAAGGCATTGATGCTATGCCTTTCTTTCCTACATCTAATAGGCTTATGTGGAGCTTTGGGTAGGGAAAGAGTAAAAGCATACTTACAGTGCATATTTTGCTATGTCAAACAATGGATCCACGGAGAAAATTGTCATACTCTTAGGTCAAGATGTGCATGTGTGTGGATCTAGGTGAAGTATTTGGTGGCTAACCTAATTCTACAATGCTCTTTAAAACATATCTCTCTTTTTATTGGAAAATTTTGTGAGAACATGGGCTATCTTTATTCTCATCTTTCTCTCTCTCATCTTTTTTTTCTTATTCCCCTTTTTTCTTTCTTTTATTCTTTATTATTTTTTTTCTCCTTTATTTCTTCTTTTTTTTTTGATAGCCTCATGCCTCTTTTTGTAGCAAATTTTTTAAGAAAGATATCAACAAGGATTTAGAGCATTTATTTTGATGGAACCTAACAAACATATTTTTGTTCACTCCCAATGTAGGAGTAGAATATTTTTGGGTGGATCTAATGAAAGGCATGTTTTTTTTTGTGCCTACCCTAGTTTAAGAGTAGTACATTTATTTGGTGGAGTGTATGTGATCTTGATCTTAGGAGCATGATAAATTTCTCAACACGGGTCAACAAAGTTTGACCAAAGCTCAATACAAAGACAAGCAACATATGTGGAAGGTTTTTGGATTATAGCATGATATATGATATTTGGCCTTGGTAGGAATTTTCACCAAAGAGGAGAAGTATGACTATTGATTTTTATGTTTTGTCAAAATAGAAATCTCCAAGAGCTTGCATAGAATAGATAGGATTTCTTTAGTCTTACCATATCTCACTCCACAACAACTTAGTTGACATGTTTTCCTAATAAAGGTGTATCCACAAGCAACAAGTATATGAACTAGGAATAAAGTTTATACCGGCCATTCTTTATAAAGTCAAGTTCATAGTTTTGTAAGATTTTATTTCATGTTGTTAGTTTGATTAACATGAATGGCATTTTTAGACATAATCAAACTTATTGGAGCAAAACATGGGTGAGGAAATAGAGTGCAAACCAGCGTGCGAGAGATGGCATGGTAGGGTCGGGTTCCCCCACACTTGGATTTTTATGCCATTTGACACCAAAAACCAAGTGTGACTATTGAAGCATCTCCTTAGCGTGTATTCTGCACCCATGATCCAAGACATCATTCATCCTTTGTTCTGTAATTGTTAGTGGCAACGAACCCGAAAGGAACTTTGTCTAGCACCAAGATTTTGTTTATTATTGTGGGAGATAGGGAGGTTATTGCTTTTATTCTAAAGAAAATTTATTTCTACGGCTCAAACAAGTTTATTATGCAAAAGAAAATATTATTGTTTTTATGTATATTGAAGCATTTGCAAATATTGAGATTTGAGATTAAGAATGCATCAAAAAGTGTGATAACTACTGATTTACCTTCTCCAAGGGCTCACCTTTTTTTAAGTCGGTTAAGCAAGACTTCTTCGTTTGTATTTAGCTTGAATGTGCTTTTATCCAATCCAGGAGACAAAGACTTGGATCATTGTACTTCTTGCCTCTGCCATGCCATTGTGATCCTAATATGATTTTGGCTTGGTGGGCAAGTGATTGAATTCTTTTTTTAATCAAGGTTCATTCAAAGTCCACCAAATGAACTTTGATTTCCCTCCGTTATGAATTCATCTCAAAATACTTACCCTTATGGATTTGAGAATTTTCTAGGGGTTAGTCCGGACATACAACCAAAGTCTATACTAGTAGTTTTAGTTCAAAAATCAAACTAGACTCCATGTTCAATTTGATTTAGGTAGGCTAATTAACCTAAGCACCATGCTTAATTTAAAAAGCCTATGGAAGCATATGGTCGTCATGACCGACCAACACTCCCAAACTAAAGCATACTAGCATATAAAAAGGGTAGCATGCTAATGATAATCATGAGATTGATTCAAAGCGGATGTGCGAACATTGAAATGATGAAACAAAAGAACCATTTTGTTGTTATGTGCGAGAGTAATGCAACGGGGTGGATGAATGAATTTAAACAAACATGCCATGGTTTTGAAAAACAAAATTAAATGAATGATGAGATGCATGAAAATCTAGGCTTTAGCTTTTTCTCTAGCACAGACCATCTAACGATATCATCATACCAATGGCAAAGCCAACATATGATGCCGAGATGGTCCCATTTAACATCCGATCTACTATGAAGCTAGACTAAGAGCATCGAATAGATTGATAACAATAAAAAAATTGTCATCTACCTAGACTAGGCATGGCCCCGAATACACTCAAAGACTAGGAGCCACCCAAAATAAGCACTAGGTAAATGATGAATTAAGCAAATATGCGTGGTGAAAAAATTAAATTAGGAAAGATGAAATATTTTTATTTGGTTCTCTCATACCTTGATCAATTCATCACTCACAATTTGTGATTGAATTGTGAGTAATGCCATGTAGTCGTTCCGTCGCATATGATGGTCTTGTCTCCTCTTGACGGCGACCTTTTCTCCATGCACTGAGTTAGTGTGCACACGTATATACCAATCTATGAGATGGCGGGGTGAAAGTGTTGATGGTTCATGAATGATTGGGCACCACTGGGCTCATGATGATATTCTCTTTTTATATACCCCCAAAAGCTAGTGGTAAACTAGGTTAGCGAGATATCAAGATAAATATCAAAATCTCTTGCCATTTACTTCCCGAACAGCGCTTAGAAAGGCTGGTTGGCGTTTGTTAACATAAACAGGTAAATCAACAAGTTTAACGGATACCATTGTAGCTTTCACCCAAGAGTATTCTAGGGTATCATATTTATCCTCAAGGAAGCAATGGTTAAAGAAGTCGATAATTAAGCATCATGTATCTGCTAACTAGTATACTGACTAAACTAATGTGGGGGTTTAAAGATATGATTGGAGTTTTAGATAAATGACACACAGGGAGAACTTTATGATAAGATAAGAAGAGCGAGACAAGCGCTATTTTGGGAGGACAACGGGAGAGGTCAAGATTCCTATTTACTTCTCCATTACGTGGTTGTATTCTAATTTATACCAAAGGGATTAACTAAGCAGAGGTCAAACATAGCGAACACAGCAAGGCACTTCAGAGCAGCAGTTCCTTTCCGATCCTCGAAAAGATTCGGAAGGGGTGATCGGGGTCGCCGCCAAAAGCTCTACGAAACACCAACCGCAACGTAGTGGAATACGAGAGGCACGGTCGTAGCTGTCACCTCCGATGCTACCACATCTATCCGGAGGGTTGGGCGCAACCTCAGGTAACCGATATTCTAAACACCACGTCTACAATATCGATTACTACTCTAACCACATATGATAACTAGAGCATTCGGTCGAACGGAGATCCCATGTCAAAATGTAAACACTACATTTAACCATGATTAGCTAAACCACTAAGGTGTAAAATAGATAACCATAAAGACATTTCAGTAATTAGAGAAGATAAATATATTAAAAGTGCTAGAGTCTTACAAAGGAGCGATACAAGTATACCGAACCTCTGTGGACTCCTCCGGAACTTGAGCTTCTCTCCCTAACTCCCAATTAGACTAGCTACTACATCTTGGAATACGGTGGTGTTGCTCCTTGGTGATTTGTTTGAATGAGAGGGGAGAGGCCTTCTTTTTATAGGTGGAGAGGGGGGGTCATTTGGAAAATGCCTCTCCCCACTTGGAAGGTTTCAAACCGAGCTCAAACCGACGTCAAGATTCATTGAACTCGGTGAAGCACCCTCAAAACCGCCATTGCAATGTCGGTGGGAGGTCGCCTCGCCAAAGGCGGGCACGAACGGCGCGTCGGCCGAGTCCGGACGGACCGGTCCGCCGGACCCCACTGGGCCCAATCAAGTCCATCTTTGGTGAGCGTGCTCCATTGGGCTTCCTGACTTGGGCCATGGTGGTGCTTTGGTCCGGTTGAGTAGTTTGGTTGGGCCTTGTGTATGTTTTGCTTGAATGCGCATGCGGAAGGCGCCTTTACGTGTATTTTCAGGTTTTCTCCTGCAAAATATGTGTTCTACCAAAACTTCGTGGAGGCGTAAGTTATAAAGTCCTATCCTAGAGTTTGGTATTCATATGAACAGATTTTATATGATAATTGGTAGTTAAAAATATGCAATAAGGACCTCGATGTCGAACACGGGACGTGTGAAGCTGCGATGACTTTGTGTCGAATCTTGACACGTGGATCCGGTCTTCGTATCGTAACCAGGTGTAGGACACGGCCATATAAGCTCGAGTGGAGTATGATTCTTTTTCGGACATGGACGTGTGAGCAGGGGTCAAGATTTGGTATCAGGGTCAATGATGACTTTAAAGTCTTTTTAGTGTAGAGAAGAGAAGAGATAGAGATAGAGAAGATGATAAAACTAAATAAAATAACTTGAGTTCGTACAAATATGGGAGTTGCTATATCTCTTTCACAAGAAATTTGACCCAGATTTCTTGCAACAACGAGACGCAGACGATCGAAAACCAGCGGTCGACTAGTCATCCGGTCAATTGACTTGATTAACCGACCGAACCCTTGACCGAAACGCGCAGGGAGTACTTCTTAACAGGCCCACCAACAGTATCGGGTATCAGATCTAACCCGTTAACTAACAAAGACCACAACCCACATGTACAACCAGTCAACAGTTATTACAGAATTGCCATTGTACCCTCCCGCAAGAAAGAAACACGAAGGGAACATCTTAGATCCTTGCAGCCCCGATCCGATCACGGATCTATGGGAAATTCGGAGGAGAAGAAGAACAAGAACAAGGGGAAAGAGGATCAATCAAACTGGATTGGTATGTGCCTTTTTTTCATCCTCTATTCATTCTCTGTTCATCCTCTACATTCGATTACGTCTTTGATTCCCTTCCTTCTCACGAATACACATGGCCCCACCGTCGATTCCACTTGTTTGCATGTGTATTCAACATGATTTCGTCCCTTGGTTGTCCTCCTTGTCCTATGTCCAATCGGTAGAATGGGTCTACAACTTTGAACACGGATGCCCAACGAACACATGATGTCGGGGGGCAATGTAGGATCAGTACCAATCCAAATTGCATATAGTCGTCACTAAAATTGCGGGTTAAATATATTTTGCAATTTATACTATAACGATTTGCAATTTACACTATACCAATTTGCAATTCAGCATTATAATCGAAAACTAACACGAGAGACAGAAATGGGTGATTATATCTTCACATAAAGCTAGCGTCCTCATAGCAATCATAGCACCAAAAATGCTAGTAATGAAAACTAACACGGGAAGTAGTAATACTTCCGGTTGGTATATCCTAAGCCATTTGTATAATTGTTTAGTCAAATGAGTTCTTAAACTAGATCTGGCATTTTGTTAGATGATAACGAAGCACATACCATGTCGAGATACTATATAAGACATGTTATCCATAAAAGTAAGCCCACTTGATGACTAAAAGTGTTACATTACTCTTGACTCAAGAGGCATTATTAACAGACATAGCATATTTGTTTTTAAGTAAAAGAAACAAAGAAGTGGGGTATTTGAAAAAAACAACAGCCAGTGGCGATGGGACTCACTAATGTCGGGGAGGTCCATTTGAACACACACAACCTCCACAAGCTTAAACCCATCCATATACGCCATGTCCTAGCACAAATAATAGGGTGGTGTCCTAGCATAAAGGACACATACGATTTTTAACAATTTTTACAAAGAAAAACAAGGGTGAAAGATAGCGGTCGGGTAATTGAGGCGTAGAATTTCTACAGTAGCTTAAGGTTGAGCAAAGTGAGATGCTTCAATTCGGATGCTTGGTTGAATATGCTTGGAGGTCCATTTCAAATGCCCACAAGCTCCACAAGATTAAAAGCCATCCAAGTCTCCCACCACCAGCCCAGGCAACCTCATGCACATCAGTTCAGCACAAAGGAAAAAAAAATTGAAACATAGCCACTCGGTCTCATCGATCATGCATTACGGCCAAGAACAAAGGGTAATGAATGAAGGCAATGGTAATGAATGAATTACACGTGGCGGTAGCAAACTTCTAGGATAACAAACCAATGTCTCTACACTTGCTACTCTTCAAAGTATTTGGTGAAGGCAATGGTAGAACCTTGAAAGGGAAGATAGATCATTTTACAATCAACAACGAGTTACTTAGACACAAGTAAGTACATTCGGCATTTTGTACTTACTAATGTCGAGGAGGTCCATTTTAAGACAAACAAGATCCACAAGCTAAAAGCCATCCATGTCTAACATGTCCTAGAACAAATAAGAGAGTCATGACCTAGAACAAAGGACAAAATACAAGATAAAAACATTGGGTAGGGAACAAAAACAAGCAATACAATACAATACAATATAAGGCAAAATAGAAGGCACAATACAAGAGGCATGACAAAGGACTATACAAACACAATCAATAAAAAATTACAATATAAAGTACAAGACAAGGGACAATCGAAACACAATTTGCGAGGGTCCTCGTGATGACTTCAGCGTCTCGGCCTCGAGGGCCTAACGGCCCATTTTCGGCCTCAAAGCGAAAGTGTTACTTTCAAAAGCGCCTTCGGCGCAAGGTTTATATAGGGAATCAAGCGATGTCATTTTGTACTTTGTTGTCTTGTATCGCGAGGGTCCTCGCTTGTTTTTAAACAATTTGTTTTAATACAAGGGACAATACTGAGGGGACAAAACATTAGACATAAATAAGTATACTGAGTTAACAATGTCATTTTGTACTTTGTTGTCTTGTATCGCAGGGGTCCCGCTTGTTGTTAAACAATTTGTTTTTATTACAAGGGACAATACGGGGAGAAAACATCGGACATAAACAAGGTTCTGAGTTAACAATTTTTTTTTTTTGCGGGTCCACATCCAAGGAGTTCGTGAAATGGAAGAACCGATTCTTTAATGCGAGAATGGTCTTGGAAGTGATGATAATGCCATCCAACTTACTCAATTGTTTGAGCTAACAACTACCACTCATGAGGTAAATTATATGCGAGAATGGTTTTGAATGATTGTAACCGGGTTTCAAAATAATGAAACTAGTTTCCATTTGACAAATTTCATGTTATTGCCATTGAATGTTCAAAAGAAACTAGTTAGGTCTTTTGCTAATCCATGAGAATTTTTATATGCATCGGCTTCCAAGCAAGACATTTCGAACTTAATCACGAAAGTTACTACAACTATCATTCAAATATTGTCAACCCCAATTACACTCATGAGGTAAATTAGAATTCTAGTTATTGCACATTAAGATGTAACAAATTACAGTCTGCCGAAATGTGCAAATTTAGCCTATCCCTAATTGCAACTACCGGTATCTCACTATACTTACATTTTATTTGTAATGAGCGAGGATACTTTAGCAACACAAGTGGACTACAAGCTGCTATGGACAAGAAGAAGAAATAGAAGAAATGAATGTAAGTTTACAAAATATCCACCAAAAATATTCATGACATACATTTTTTTTTTTTTAAAAAAGGAGCATCCAATATAGCAACAAATAATCCGTGGTAACCTATTTTTTATATGGCTCTTCTCTTATACTGCCGCATCCATAGAGGGTTTTTAATTGAATCACGAGAGCTTTTACCTATTCTAATCAAACATTTTGAATTCAACAAATACTCATGAGGTAAAAATGGAATCAACTTACTTTGTCAATCTTGAATCTGTTTGTACACTACTTTCTCTCCCAATATTGTTTCCTTTAGCAATTCCTTTGTCCTCATCTTTGTAACAGGGGACCTCGGCACCACCGGTGAACTACAACATCTTTGGACAAGAACAAGGCATAGAGAGAGAAGAAGTGAGATTCATAAAAGCGGACACTAAACATTTTAAAAAAATATATCTATGTTTGAATTATAATCTTTGGATGCCCACGTGATTGCGAGTTGATCACATCCCACGGAGGAACGAGCTATGTACTATCGCAAGGAGGAACGAGCTATGTACTATCGCAAGGAGCAACTTGAGCATGTCTTAAAGGTAGAGACAACCAAGATAAGGTAGCAACATGGGAAGAATTATTTTGCAACTAATTTTGTATGAGAGTGATTCTATGTTGCATGATGATAGTCGGTTGGACATACCTTTACATTGTCATCCTTTGTTCTTTTTGCTCTTGACCTCAAATGGTTAGTAACAAAAATACCCGAAGGAATATTTTCATAATTATATCTCTATGCTCATTACACGAGGGGGTATTATAGCAAAAGATCTACTTGAAGTTATTTCCCCTAGAATGCTTGTTTTAGGACAAAAAGCTCGTCCTTGGGAAACCTTCAAATATGATTCAAGATGATGAAGAGGTTTTCTCTTATATTCTTGTTGGTATTTCTTAGCGTAGCGGCTTAAAAGTCCGCAAGCGCGGAAAGTACCGTTGTAGCACTTCACCTAGAAGTATTCGTGTATCAATTTCCATAGGAACATGCGCTAAGTCTGTTCTTCTAGCTATCAAGGGTCAAGCATAGGAGGTGATCCTAGGAGCGATGTGTTCTTTCGACACTTAGGCTAAGTCGGGCTACTACGTCTATTGTCAGTATTACCGGGCATCCGAGTGCACTTGGTGCGCCAAGCGATGCCGGCCTCTTGCTCTCTGCGCAAGCCGGACGTGGAGGAGTACAATGGGCGAATAGGGCTGTCACCACCTATCCCCTACCTCACTACCGTGGATTGCGGAGCAAGCGAGGGTGATTCATAAATTAGACACCACGTCTACGTTACTTGTCACTACTCTAGCGTCGTCGGGGGATCCCGTCTTCATCGGGGGCCCTCTACTAGAGCATTTACCACGAGGGGCAAACAACGATCTCATAATTCTCGATATAATAAATGATAGCATGGAACTTAAGAATGATCTTGAAAGTAAGACACCGAATAACTCTCACCAAGCCGTAAAGTTACGTAGAGGTACAAGGTAGGGAGGCGGGGAGCCGACAGATCCGGCTCACTCAGACGGTAGAAAGACCGCGGGGTCGCTACTCCTCTCTTCCTCTCTACCTTGCATTCTCTCTCTCTCTCCCCCGAAAGTGTCTTGGCACTCTCTAAACCACCCTATATGTGAGAGGCGTGGAGTGTAATTCCCGAAGGAATGTGGGGCGAGTGATGGATCACATGGTGAAGTGTGTGATGGAGAATGTGATCCTTTATTGAGTGATCAAGTGAATGATCAAGTGTGGATGGTTTGTGAATTGGTGAGTTACAAAGGGGGTATGGGCCTCTTTATATAGGGAAAGGAGGGAGAGAATGGAGGGCTACGCTTGCTTCTCTCTTGAAATTCAAACTCATGGGCATGCAACCGCCTCCTCTTTGGCGCCATACCCAAAATACCTTCATGCAAGCCTTCCTAGCCACGCAAGTGCACATGTCTTGGCGCCAATTTGATTCCCCTCACATGCAACCATGTATTCTTGGCGGGAACCATATCTTCATAGCATGCAACCATGTCTTTCCGAGGAGTTTTGGCGGGAATTCTTGGCGCATCCCGAAAAGCACTTTCATGCACCGCCTTCTCTCCTCCGGACACGGGTCAAGGCAAAAGCGCGGCGGGAACGGAGCCGGGCTGCGGCGGGCGCCCTTGGGCGTTGCGGCGGCCGGCCCGGGTTTGGCGCTGCCTCGCCGCCGTGCCTTTGCGGGTGGGCTGGTGGTCCATCATATGTTGCGCCCCCGGGGGTGCTTTGGCCTGGTTCGCGTTGGTTTTGGCCCCGGTGGCATTCCCCTTGTCCAAAGCGCGATTCGATGTGCGCTTGTCTCTTTCTTTTGGCGTACTTTACTGTTTCCACGTTTATATGCGCAAAACATATTTTCTTCGAATACAAGTGGAACTAGATTAATAGCAAAGGTTCGTATGGTAAAAGCACATTATTTCTTATGTTATATAACTAAGTTGGCGGTATAAAGTGTATGATAAGGACCGCCAACAACTCCCCACACTTAGTCTTTACTCGTCCTCGAGTAAAGTGCAAGACTAGGTGGGTTTACCTCGATGAAATAAAATCTGCGTACAAGTTATTCCAAGCTTCACCAAGCACTTGTGAAATTTTGATGTGTCTACCATATTAATCTTGGGTAATTGAATTATGGAACAATCATGGATTCGGATCCCCTTGCTTCGAGATAAGTGCGGGAACTTGGGTTTTCATATGATTTTGAAAATGTAAATATTGCCTTGCTCCTCGAATGATTCACTCGGATCACTCAAATATTTGTGTACGGTTCCTCACCGAGGCATATGAGAGTTTTGCCTTCTTTCTTTTCTACTTCTAAAAAGCTTATATGGATCTTTGGGAAGGGAAAAGATATGAGGGCATACTTACTCTGCATATATTGCTAGGCCAAAGCTCGGATCCAAGGAGAAGGATGGCATACCCTAGATCAAGAAGTGCATGTGTGTGGATATGATATATTGGAACCTATACTATATATACTATACTCCTTGATATGAATGATCTCTCTCTTATGAAAACTTTATTCTTGAGAACATGGCTATCTTTTTGCATGAGCCTTCATGTGCTCATCTCTTTTTTTTTTTCATTGAACTCTTGGACCTTTATGTGTGCAACTTTTTTTTTTTTTCTTGGGACCTTCATGTGTCCCTATATTTTTTTCATTGAACTCTTGGACCTTCATGTGTCCCTATATTTTTTTTTTCATAGCCATGTCTCTTGAATTATTAAATTAAAGAGAGATCACTATCTTTTAGAACATGGAGTATTTATTTCTAAGATATCTTTTTGTGTCTACTCCGGTGTAGGAGTAGAACTTTTGGTATGGTGGATGAAAGCATGTTTTAGCGTATTCCCGGTGTAGGAATAGTCATTTATATATATGTGGCGTGTACATGATCTTGATCTTGGGGGCATGACAACTATCTCAACAAGGGTCAACAAGTCTTGACACAAGCTCAATGCAAAGATAAGTGGCATATATATATGGTAGGTTTTTGCGTTTGATAAACTTCGAGTATGGCTCGGTAGGAATTTGCATATCATTGAGGAGCATGTTATTTGAATTTTGAATTTTTGAAAACAAATCCCAAGTTCATATAAAAGAGCAAGGTTCAAATCATCCAGCTATATCACATATCCCAATTACTTAGATAACATGGGGTCCCTATGATAGATTTTTCACAAGGCATAGGAATATTAGCGAGGAATAAAGAGTATGCAAGTTTTTATCAAAGGATAGCATGGAGATGGAGCCTCAAAAAGTTTTGTTTATCTTTTAGTGAGGAATAATATATGTTGACTAAAAAGATATTGAGAGATTTAATGAGGTGGAGCTCAAGGATGATTAAATCATTTTAATGATCATACATTTTAATCTTGTTCAAAAGGGGAAGGTAAAGGATTTGAATTTTTATCTTGTGCGATCTCCTCCCCCACACTTGTTCTTTTGGCAAATTATATAGATAGAAAAGACAAAAGGGACAAGTGTGCATCCAATAGGTTTTGTCTTGTTGATATGTCAAAACTTAAACTTCAAAACCCTTGGGAGATGTGAGAGCGAGAGTTTTGCACAAACCGTCGTTTGAAGAGGAAGGAGTTAATGGTAGTCGTTCGTCTCGCCCTTCTCTATCGTGAATTGCTTTCGGCGTCTGTGCATTGTGTTGGGAGATCTCAAAAGTTTGTTCATTGTGTTTGAGAGATCTCCCCCACACTTGGTCTTGTACCTGGTTTTATTTGAAAGCAACAAAAAAAAAAAACACATGGCTCTATCGGCATGAATACCGTGGAGCCTTTATTGTGATTATTTTATTTATTTATTATTTATTTTGTTTGTTTACCACAACATCACTCAAGCAAGGCTCATATAAAGAAGCAAAGTGTGAACATAGCCTTGATCTATCTCCATCATAAAATACTCTCATTGATCATGACAACAAAGCTCTAAGTTCATTAATCAAGATCCAACACCATGTCGAATTTTGATTAAAGGAGATCTTTTAACCTAAGCACCATGCTTAATTTAAAAAGATCTATGGATGTAACTCATCTTGGCGCTAGTGAAAACACCCAAACCAGAGCATACATCATAAACAAGGGAAGCATGAAGTTTTGGTTCTATGGAGACAAAAATGAGTGAAGAGTTGGTGAACGTTTATTTCCTTTGCATACCTAGATATACTTTCGGCGGCGTTTTATGGATGAAGCATTGAAGTGGTTGCTGCGGTTTGCATGTTGGCTCGCCCGGTGCACCTCAAGGCTAGGCCACACACACATTCGTGTGTGCGGACCATGGGTCTTGATGATAGCGCAAAGGATGAGGCGAACCCTTCTTGCTTGTTGAAGTGATGAAGGGTGGAGTTAGGTGGCACATTGTATTCATCTTGATCATGTGGTGCCAACCTTCTCCTCTCCTTTCTTATACATTTTTTTGTATATATATATATTTCTTTTTGACAACTCTCTCTTTTTTTTTTCTTTTCTTTCTTCTCCTTTCTTCTTTTTTTTTTCAGCAAAGGGGGTGACATCATCTCTTTTTTTTATGACCCCTTGGTGGATGGAACTTAAGATTCTCACCATCTTCCCCCCACACTTGGACTTTTGTGTAAAAGTCAAGTGTGCAAAGTCCGGTCTCCCTTTTAGCATGTCCCATTATCCATGAGCATCAAAGTTTCTTGTTGATGTGGACCCTATGTTCTCAAGCATTGCGTGCCTCTTTTGATCTTCTTAATCGATCTCCACTTGAAATGGTTAGCGACAAGAATACCCGAAGGTGCATACTAACTTGACAACATGCTCTTGCTTTTATTAATAAGAGAAAGAGTAAAACTTTTTTTTTATGATAGTCTGGGGTATCTCCTAGTAGTGCTTTGTTTATGGTCGTAAGCTTGATTTGCGGGAATTCTTCTTGCAGCTATCAAGGGTGGTGAAGTTCTAGCTTCTCAAAGTAAGATTTTAGCGTTACGCTTAAGCTGCAAGGTTAGTGCCATCGTGCCACTACGATATCGACAAAACTTGTGATAGGCGAAGACATCCACAACCATCCTCTTGAAAAGTTTTGTAAACGAGGATTAAGAGAAGGTTGGGTTCCTCGTAGGGGCACGTGGTCAGAAACGGGACAACTCTAGAGATCCAAAAAGGTGAGCATGAAATTTGAGGGATCTCAAAAGAAAACTTTTCATGCCCCTTAACGGTTTCTTTTCGTGGTCTCTAGAGTTGGTGCCTCGGGCATGTCCATGGCGTATGAGTTTTTATCCTCAAAAGGTATGTCATGAAGGACAAATGTTGCATCTGACCATTGTCAAGGGCAACGTTTTGTTGGCTAGAGGGACATGGCTTGTGTTCGAGTGAGGGTGACAGGTGTTTTGTTTCACAAAGATGTAGGAGCAACTTAGGTGAATCGAATGGAGTTATGAACTCTGCCTTCTCGAACAGGTTTTGGTTGGGAAGATGCTTCGCCTTTGGGATTTCTAGGTGAGAGGCACGGGCATTTTTCCCAACTTCTCATCATGGCTCTCCTCTATAGGCCTTTTTTTTCGTGAAAGGGTAGCCCATCGAGAAAATCAAAATCAAGGATGAGATGGGTGTCTAAGCACACCTCGGCTTTCGAGGTTCTGTCATCAACCTTGAATTCGGTTGGGAACTCCGGGGATGAAACATTCATTCCTCGGTGTTCGTGATTCGAGGAGGGCTCAACGGTCGGTTCTAATGGTGGAAGGGAATGGTTCGACTGATGAGGGGCTCCTCAAAGCTTGACATGCCCCCGGTTTTGGTGGGGTTTGTGTTTTACGATGGGAGAAGTGTGCTTCCATCGTAATTTTATCGATAAATGACCCTCCGGCGGTCATGTCAAGGCATAGGCGTGTCTATGTCAAGAATGTTCGGGCATGAACACGCGTCTCCTTGAAATCTTGTAAGAGGCTATTAAGGTTGTCATAGAGCTTAACCTCTTTGGGCGTGTCATACTCATGGGGAGAGTCTCGTCGAGTTTTCATCTCACGTGACTGTAATGAAAAACGTTTTCCTCCCGGCTTGACATCTACATCCCCGGATGTTAAGAATTTTTTTTTCTTTAGGGGTGCCCATTCGAATTTCATTTTTTTTTTGGATATCAAAAATGTAAAAAATCTTTTTTACATTCTTGTGCAGAAGAATTCGGTCATGTATGGTCTCTTGGCAAAAGCCCGTGTTGGTTGGGTTCTAAAGGATTCCTTGACACATTTTAGTGTAAGGGATTTGAATGTTTTATACCCATAGCATGATTATACATGACCTCCACCAATCCTTAATAGAGTCATAGAAAAATGTTCATTGAAGAGTGTTTCGGGATCGGTCGGGATTGGTGGTTTCTTCTATTGTTCGTATTTCGAGGTGTTCTTGAATCCCTCGGCAAGGTCAGCCTCAAAAACAGGAGATCCTACCATGCGGTCCCCTTGGGTTTTGGTTCGGGCAAGGGTCTCTCTATAGGTGTATCGGGTTTGGCAACAAAGAAGAGACTTCCCTTTGATCCGCTTGGGTTATACTCGGATGGGTTCTAGCGGGAGACTATTCTCAAAAATATGGGTTAGGAAAGCTCCTCCTTAAATTTGGGTTTTTATGTGAAAACGACCCTCCGGTAGTTATGTCAAGCGAGTAAGATTTATGCTCTATCAAAAGGTTTTTTTTTTTTTTTTAATTTCAAGCCTGAAAAGGTTTGGACTGAACCATGGCTACAAAGCCGAGGGTGAGCTCAAATCTTGAAATTTGTGGATCGGCTTCGAAGATTGACATGGTTCTAAGAGCTCGCCCTTAGGAGCAAAAAGGGTTTCGAAAGTGGTTGCTCCATAATTAAAACTAACTAGAAATAAAAATGAAAAAGAATGGCGAGGGGTAAGGGCTCACTGCTCGATAGACTAGGTTTCACAAACTTTAACGACAACCGTTCCCGCAACGGCGCCGAGGAAATGCTTGTTGGTATTTCTTAGCGTAGCGACAAAGTCATAGCGCCGCGGAAAGTACCATTGTAGCACTTCACCTAGAAGTATTCGGTATCGAATTTCCATAGGGAACGGGCGCTAAGTACGTTCTTCTAGATATCAAGGGTCAAGCATAGGAGGTGATCCTAGGAGCGATGTGTTCTTTCAGCACTTAGGCTAAGTGGGGCTACTCCGTCTATTAATCGAGTATTACCGGGCATCCCGAGTGCACTTGGTCCGCCAAGCGATGCCGGCCTCTTGCTCTCGCGCAAGAACCGGACGTGGAGGAGTACAATGGGCGAATAGGGCTGTCACCACCTATCCCCTACCTCACTACCGTGGATTCTTGGAGCAAACGAGGGTGATTCATAACTTAGACACCACGTCTATGTTACTTGTCACTACTCTAGCGTCGATCGGGGATCCCGTCTTCATCGGGGCCCTCTACTAGAGCATTTACCACGAGGGGGCAAACAACGATCCCATAATTCTCGATATAATAAATGATAGCATGGAACTTAAGAATGATACTCGAAAGTAAGACACGAATAACTCTCACCAAGCCGTAAAGTTACCCGTAGAGGTACAAGAAAGGGAGGCGGGAGCCGACGGATCCGGCACTCAGACGGTAGAAAGACCACGGGGTCGCTACTCCTCTCTTCCTCTCTACCTTGCATTCTCTCTCTCTCCCGAAAGTGTCTTGGCACTCTCTAAACCACCCTATATGTGAGGCGTGGAGTGTAATTCCCGAAGGAGTGTGGGGCGAGTGATGGATCACATGGTGAAGTGTGTGATGGAGAATGTGATCCTTTATTGAGTGATCAAGTGAATGATCAAGTGTGAATGGTTTGTGAATTGGTGAGTTACAAAGGGGGTATGGGCCTCTTTTATATAGGGAAAGGAGGGGAGAGAATGGAGGGCTACGCTTGCTTCTCTCTTGAAATTCAAACTCATGGGCATGCAACCGCCTCCTCTTTTGGCGCCATACCCAAAAATACCTTCATGCAAGCCTTCCTAGCCACGCAAGTGCACATGTCTTAGCGCCAATTTGATTCCCCTCACATGCAACCATGTATTCTTGGCGGGAACCATATCTTCATAGCATGCAACCATGTCTTTCCAGGAGTTTTGGCGGGAATTCTTGGCGCATCCCGAAAAGCACTTTCATGCACCGCCTTCTCTCCTCGGGACACGGGTCAAGGCAAAAGCGCGGGGAACGGGCCAGGCCTGCGGCGGGCGCCGTGATTGTGGTGGCCGGCCCAGGTTTGGCCCGCCTCGCGCCGTGCCTTTGCGGGTGGGCTGGTGGTCCATCATATGTTGCGCCCCCGAGGGTGCTTTGGCCGGGTTCGCGTTGGTTTTGGCCTGGTGGCATTCCCCTTGTCCAAAGCGCAGTTCGATGTGCGCTTCTCTCTTTCTTTTGGCGTACTTTACCTGTTTCCACGTTTATACACGCAAAACATATTTTCTTCGAATACAAGTGGAACTAGATTAATAGCAAAGGTTCGTATGGTAAAAGCACATTATTTCTTATGTTATATAACTAAGTTGGCGGTATAAAGTGTATGATAAGGACCGCCAACAATTACCAATCTCAAAACTCAATCCAATGAGATCAACAACCACCCTTTCTAAATCTTTATGAACAGTTATCACAAGAGGGTTTGAAATCTTGTAGGTGGCAAGATTAGAGATGGCAATTAATTCAGGAGTTTGCTCACATGGACAAGGATTGGATAGAATACTTAGGATGTAACTCCTATGCTCATGGATGTTCTCCAGCCATTGATAATGCTCTATTTGGTCTTCATTAGATCCTTCATGATGTCTATACTTGGAATTTCTAGGATCGTAGGTGGACTCAAGAAAAAGAACACTAGAGGATTCATTGGGGTTAAGGATGAGATTGAAGATGGTTTTAGATAAGTTATCTAGTCTGAAATAGAAGGGGAGAAGACATGAATGGATTCTAGATAGTTTCGCTCTCCTTCTATGGCGTCATTAGATATGCCATCCTTGGGTTCCCAATGTCCTTTATAAGAATAAGCACGCTTTCTAAGAGACTCTTCTCTAAGAGGATTTGGTTTATAGGCACTCAAAGGTCTCCTGTGAAGCTAGAAGTTTGTCTCCCAAAGTCATCACTATAAAAGATTCAAGGGTAGAATTACTTCTTCCCTTGGAGGGTTTTGGAGTATTGATGATTTAGGATTGGTAGCTAAATCAAGGGATTGGAATGATTATAGTCTGGCTATCAAAAACTTCTTCTTCGATCTAGAGGATGATTTCTTTTCTTCCTTTGGGTGTTCATGAAAAATTCTAGGGAAGAGATCACACTCATTTGAGTTTGTCAAGACAAACCTTGCTTTAGAAAAAGAGAGAAAAGTTCCTCTAAAAACTGCATGATGGTCATGCGAACAACTTTTCTAAGATGAGCCCAAATACATTATCCTTTTCTTAAAGGATAGGATCTGGCCTCTGAGATTAACTATGGTCTCCCAAGCTCCTCACTTCTTCCTTTATGCTCGATGGTTCCATGATAGGCTCTTCCTTTCTAAAGGAAGAGGGTGTCAATGAATTACCCTCGAACTTGTGTAGAAGAAAGACGGAATTCTCTCCTATAATGGGTTGTTTCATGATCATTCTGATCAACCGTAGGCACAGCTCATAGCCAGGGGGTATGATAGGTTCTAAAGATTCTAATGGCCTGAAGCTTGTGCTTATGGGTGCAACATAAGGATAGGTGTGAAATCCGAGGATCCCACGAAGATATAAAAAGAAGAGAAAGTATAAAAAGAAAGACTACACTAAATTATTGTACAAGATCTAGTTATACTCAGTGTTTTCTCAGCAACCATTCTCCCCGGCAACGGCGCCAGAAAAGCTTCTTGGTATTTGTTAAGCCTACAGAAATATTTATAACTTGTATAATCCGCAAGCGAACGGATACCGGTGAGCACTTCACCCGGGAGAGGGTTTTAATATCGAATCCACAGGGAGAATGATGTGAGGATAACTGAGGCATATAACTAATCCATATAACTAATTCCTGAGCAGCAATCAAGGAATGAGAGGATAAAGAGGTAAGGAGATTCCTACGGTTGTCTAGTTCTTATCCTTGTAAGCTATGTTGATATTGTCTTAGGGGGACGTACTCAAAGAAAAACATGGACGAAACATGCAATCCTCCAGCAACAGGGTCCTGCTTGGCCTATCCAACGGGAGGTGGAATCCAAAGGAATAACGCAGCTATAAAGTCACCTACGTTAACTACCACACTCCGGAAGGTAGGGTGCATCCACAAGAAACCTCAGTCTAAGCACCACGCCTAAACCTAAGCCACCCCTCTAATCTATAGGATCCTACAGATTAAAGTACTCAAACAAGAGTTGTGAACAATAAGAACAATTACTTACTCAAATAAGAAGTTGATCCACCATCGAAGTCTTAGAGGTAGGCCCCAATGCTAATGGGACTTGATCCCGAAGTTACAAGATGTAGAGGAGTCACCGACAGGTCCGGTGCTTCCTCAGCAGCTCTTCCCTTCACCCACGCTTTAGCTCTTAGAACAAGATTAGCTCTAGTCTCTCTCATGGGAAACTATGGCTCTAATCTCTCAACTTGATGCTTGCTCTTCAACTCACTCTAGGGCTTCTACATGGTGTTCTAGTCTAAATCTGGAACTAGAGAGGAGAGGTCAGGGCCTCAGCCTGTTGAGTATTGAGTTGAATGAATTAGGGTTTCACCCAGGGGTCAGGGGGTGCGCTTATATAGCCCCGAGGCGATGAGCGAGAGCCCTTGGATCAAACCGACCTTGAGCAGCGGCATAGATCTCATCCCAATGTCGGTGGTAAACCGCCATAAAAATGTGAGAGGCGACGGGTGGGACCTCCCTGGCGATCGCCATGGATGGAGGCGGCGATCGCCAGGACTCTATGTCCTGGTGTGTTCTCCTTCCTCCTGGTGTCTTCTAGAATGTTTTAGTCCACTTTTCGGATTGAGTTGCCTCACGGTCATGTCTTCTCATCGTATGGGATGCAAACTCTTGGGCTTTTCACTGCTCTTATCTGCTTTTATCTGTTTAGTCCCTGCAAAGATATGAAATACCAAAACTCGTGGAAATATGTCAGTTAGACCCCTAGACTTATGTTGATATTCATTTTATGCCCTTATTTCATGTTTAGTTGACTAGTAATATAATGCTATAACAGGTGTCAACACCTAGCTCCTATGCTTAGGGGCTAGAGTAGTCGGCCAGGGTGCTTAATGAAAGGACCAACTCCAGTTGGGACCATTTACCAATCGGAGGATCCAGGACGTGAAGCTTCAAGATCAATGATGATTATTTTTGGACAAGTGTTCTAAGGATACGCCCCTGAGGGTTGATAGTGGACAACCTAGATAAATAGACACCCTCTAGGGACACCATACATCTACACATCGATGTAGGTGAGGGCTTGGGTACCACTCGGCTGATTCAATTCGAGAACAACAACCACTCAGCATGATCGATGACGGCCAAACTCAATGCTAGTTGAGGTTGGGATACTACCTCAACGTTGATATGCCCCTTGAGGGTCGAGTACCACTCAACGCCAATTGAGGTTCGGATACCACCTCCACTTTGGCATGGCATCGATGGCTGAATTCGACTCAACACGGATGAGGTTCGGAGACAAACTTTACATTGTTATGCCCCTTGAGGGCTGAATACCCGACTCAACACTAGTTGAGTTTTGAAAACAACATCTACTTTGGTATGCTCCTAAAGGGTCGACTCTTGACTCGATGTTGTTCGAGGGGATTGGTTACCAAAAAGCACCCAGTGCACCCAATGAGGGACAACCGCCGAGAACACTACGGACCATTAGGGATTCATTATCTCTTGAAACAATAAGGGCTCACCAAAAGGTCCCTCGCACTTTCATTGCCATAATCAGATTACTTGGAAATCACATCAAGAAACTCCACTCAATCCTACGAATTGAGTAAATGCTTGGGGACTACACCCATTAGGTGCACAATCATTGCTCCTATGGAAAAACAAAACTCGAAGCACTTTCGGGCACTTAGGCTGGCGACTGAATCACTTTCGGGTCTTGGGTATCATCAAGGAAGGCATAATCCAACATATAGAGATCGGGTAGCACTTGGCTTGACTTATCGTGTACTATAGGGAAAGGGTTCAGCTAGATATGCCTATAGATATGGAGACTTTATTGTAATAAGGCTAGAAAATAAATTTTAGTATGAAAGCAAACAAATCTATAATCACCTACGACTATATAAGGCGACGGGGGCCCGTAAAAACAGGACATCCAACACACAACCAACGGAACCCTAATAGAGCTAGAGGATCCCATGATGTCCCTAGACATCCCATGACCTAGGTACATGAACACCATAGGGGACACCATATATCTACAAATGAGCACACACAATTCAATCCACTACACGGGGCGTAGGGTTTCACCTCATTACATGAGGCTCTAAACTGTATAAATCTATGTTTTGTGCTACTATCAAGCTCTTAATGCGGTGCATAGCCCCATAATCGGTGACACCTCGATTAGTGACTCGAAACAAAATCGTCACTATAAGAATATTAGTGGCGTGGGTAAACAAGAAGCATCAGCGATTAAATTTGCCCATGATCTAGGAACAAGGCTGGCGTCACTAATGGCAACATATCGGTGACCCTTGCGGACAAAAACGCGTCAGCGATAAAAGCACGGTGATGCGTATTGCTCGGCGGCGTCCACGAGATATATGGTCATATTGGTGACGCGGGTGAACAAGACGCATCAGCGATAAGGAGAGTGGCGCATTTTGTGCGGACATCATCGATACAAGGGCGGTCGGTGACTCTTCTTAACAAAAATGCATCGCGATAATAAATGCGACGCGTGTTGTATAGGTAGCGTCACTAATACATAGATGTATTAGTGACTCTTCTGATGGAGCCACGTCCTTTGCGGTGCCGGCTAAAACACCTTGTTCTTTTTGGGCGAAAGCTTGAAAGGCCCAAACATGTACGCCCTTTCAGCCCGAACAAGGCCCGTTCGGCCCAAACAAGGCCCGAATAGCGGGTTGAAGTATAAATATAGACACTAGGTTTCTCGTTTTCACTTTTTGCCCGATGATGAAACCCAGCGGCCCGGCACTCCTCCTGCACGATCTCGTGACCTCTCTCCCTCTCCGACATAGAGGCGCCTTGTCACGCAGAACCGACCAATTTATAAGAATCCAAGTATAATGACGGCCACCGAAGTAGTCACACCCTCATACTTGAACCCGTATAAACCCGGTAGTCCGTGAAATCTCGAAGGATTTTAAACATTTCACCAACATACAACCAAGATCGTAGAGATTCAGTGAACACCATCCACAAGTTATATAAAGTTCGCAATCTCATACATCGGAGTTTAAATAGTTATTACAACCCAAGTTCAAATTAAAGTAGCAGAAGCAAATATAGTTTTGAAAACCCTCATCCATGGCGGGATAGAAGCAATTCTTGCAATAACCATTATACACTTCACCATCTACAACAATGAGAAATAAAACCCTGAGTACGAGAATGTACTCGGCTAGACTTACCCGTCATAATCTAAAAATAAAGTGACTCTAAAAGGATTGTGCAAGGCTTACTTTATTTGGGCCATTTGGACACATTTTGCATAAAAACATGAGCAATATATATTTAAACCATTTTAATCCTTCTAGCGGCAAAGGTTAATAAGTATCATGCTAATAATTTAGTTTGCACCTGTACTAAACAAACACTTTGAATATTACTAAACAAGCAATGTAGTAACCATTGTCAAGTTTAACCTTTCTTTGCCATACTTTCATCTACGATGAAGGAAGAACAGTCAAGTTTCCCACTATCCAGGAGAGATGGCGATTCGAATCGATTACTACCCAGCTGGGGAAAAATCCATAACACTCACCCAGGCCCACCAGCCACGGTAGCCTTAGATCACCTTTGGAACTATTTGGGACAATTTTGTAGGTTTGACCGAAACCGCCCACTCAAGAACCAACCGAACGCCCGGTCGCTCAAGCCTTGCTTGCCCACGATCATATCGTGTCCCCGCACATACTTCCTTTCGAATCTCGAGTGATAGGTCTGCGTTCAATCTCGTGATGTCCAACAATGATGCGGTCCTTGATAGACACAGATGGAATACATCTATTCGCTGGCCTCCACTTATAATTCAACATATGGTTCTTTTCCACGATAGCAAAAATAGCTAACCATGTGACCAACTTTTCCACCTAACTTTGTAAGTGACCGAGAAATCACTTACGCTACGGAGACTAAGCATAGCTAAGCATGATTTCGATCCTGGACCTAACAAGGATAAAGGATATAACAAAGTAGGACAATGATAGGCATATGCATCAACGGTACCAATAAACTCCTATACTTAATGCATCAAACATATAAAAGATGAAAGATATTTTGATTTGCAAAGCATAGGAATTCAGCATGCACCGGTGCTTGCCTTTCACAAAGGGCGTGGGAAAGTGCTCCCGACACTCGGGGATGCTCGGCGACCTGCCCGGCGTCTTACGGAACTCCTTCTTCTTTGCACCTCACGATGGTTCACCTGCGCTTCCGGATGCTCATTTTCCAACGGCGTGGTCTCCTCGGCCGATCATGTTATGTATGCATGTGCGGATACATATGCATAAGTATGAAGAATGCACGAGGAATGATATGGTCATCTTTGCATATGGGATGATGAATCTTAGTTAAGTAAATTTTATCGAATAGGTGCATATCTCTTCCGCGGTAAGGAAGATAAAAACAAACATTCATCACATTCAAACCATTCACCCAAATACGGACAAAGACGGAACCGTAGTAGTAAAACAAGCATAACTTTCGAGTTATATAAATCCAATGACAACAAACTTGAACATTTTGGAAAGCTTATAAAACTATCTACAAATTAAGACCATTTTTAGCGATTCCAAAGCTAAATTTATGAAAAACAAACAAGTTCCCGATCTGTTTTTGGAATTACCACTACACCACAACACGGAATTTGGCGTAGGACGATGTGGCGCTAAAAGTAGATATAGCGTCGGGCGATGCGGCGCTAAAAACATAGTCGATGCTATATGTTTTAGCGGTAGATCACGGACGCTATATCCGCAATTAGCGTCGATCGTCCGATGCCTCTTTCGGGTGTTGTGGTGTAACTTACGAAGAAACATTGCACTTGAAATGTAACACGGGGACGGGGCATAACTCCTAAACCATTCAAACAATAGCCATAAAATTTGGCGGCAACTAGATATGCAAGTTAACTATAAATCATATTTAAAACACCATATTGAGATTATGAATTAATTCACATGAAATGACAGTCACCATAAGCATTGCTCAAACTCCACATTCTCAAGAAGGAATTATAGCTCACATATAAAGTAACATATACAAATGCACATTTGGACCAAACCAACTATGCCAACAGATCATATGCATCACATAAACAGTAGAAAACCTGATACTTGACTTGTACTCCATTTTTACCATGTATTTATTAACTATTTATTCATTGGATGAAAAATAGCTAAACAATAAAAGTGCACTGAGAAAATTTTGGAAAACTTTTCGACAAATTATACATGCTCTCAAGGGTCTACCATAAACATTTCATAGCAAGATGAGCAATATATCAAGCTACACAAAAACTACAAGAAAGCGTGTTTAAATGAGCCTAAAATACTTTGTACTATGAAAAGTGTGAAACAATAGATTTCGTATTATGTTAACTTACTTCCCACTAGCACAAGCATGCACAAAAATCAACATACCATAATTCCACATATTTATTTTATTATGAATTTCTCAAAATGCCATAAGAAATGCACATAAATCATAACATATATTTTCACCAAAGGACATAGAATGACCAATATTTTTTGGATAGAGCATAACAAAATATGACTAATGGTACAAGAATCCACATTTTTCCCATTTACCAATATTTAGTTATGCATTTCTCTATTTTAATAGCAATAAACAAATTAAATAGAGCTACATATAAAAGTATCATAAAAATGCTATTACATATTTTTATACAGTAGATCTACTCATAAGAAAGGTAACAAAATTTGTTTCATCAAATTTGGACAAAAAAATGTGGCCTACACAAATTTTACAAGCATGCATGAAATTCTAAAAAAAGAAAATAGAAAAAGAAAAGACCACAGACATTTGGGGCCCGCTGGTCGATGACCGGAAGTAGAGGAAGCGCGGCGGCGGCGGTGGTTCTTCGCCCGGCCGGTGAGCTTTCCGGCGAACCAAGGGCATCACAGGCATCGCCTCGATGAGATCTACCGATTGGTGGGTGAAGTGCAAGCAAAACCGAGCCACTGGCTAGGTCGACGGCGTCTTGGCCGGCGGCAATGGCGGCGGTGGTAGTCGCGGCGGCGCTGTCGGCGGGGACGGCGGTGGCGAGCACGGCCATTTGCTCCATGGGATCCTACCGGCTCCATTGACACCGGATTGGGTCACAATCGGGGTCCGGGAGCTCCGGCGAAGGGCTGGCGAGTCGCCCGGCGATGGCCATACGGTGCGCGGTGGCATTTCGCCGTCGACAGTGGTGGCAGAGGCCGGATAAGCTTGGCCGACACCTGGAGACCTAACCCTAGCACACCATAGCGAGAGCAAAGGGAGAAAATCGTGAAGGCGAACGGCGCGACGGCGAGCTTGTCGTGGCGGCGGCCATGGTGGCGAAAAAGCGGTGGTGGAATCGGTCGATTGGCTCTCACCTGCGGTCGTTTGCGGCTCCTAGCGGGTCGAGGAGATGGTTCATGAGGTGGCAAGGCTACGGCGTGGATGAAGCGGCGGCGGGGCTGCTGCCATGGGCGTAGGCGGGCGGCGGCGGCGGCGCTGCAATGGCACGGTGGCGGCTAGCTGGCGGCGGCGGGGAGGCGGGATGGAGGGTAAAGAGATGGAGAAGGGTCGAGGGACACGCGTGTGACGCCAGTTAACGCGGTCGGGGGCGCGGGATGTCGACACCGGCGTTAGATGCCGCATGCCACGTCGCGGGACGCCCGGGTGGACACGGTGGGCGCGGCCGCGCTGCTTGTCGGCATCGGCCTGGCCCGGCGGCCCGTCCTCTTACCTTCCTGCTGTTTTTGCTAATTACCTTGAGATGTGTGCCGATTCAGCAGATGGTAATTAGAGCAAAATTGCAGAGAACAAAATTTTGAACAATTCATATATAAACATTTTTGTCTAGTTCGGTCTAGATTTTGAATTAAAGACAGTCAGACCATCAGCATTCAAATTTGACCATATAATTCAAAATCAGCCCAAAACATCATGCATCTCAAACTGATTACCACTTTTTGAGCATGTTCCAGCCATTTTCATGAGATGAGCATTAAAGAACTTTTGTTCTACATAAAAGTATCTACACTTTTTATTTAGGACACAACAACATGCAAGCAATCTAGCTATCACTTTTATGCAGGTCAAACAAAACTACTTTTAGGGGCCAAACCAAGTCAAACAACCCTAATTAAGCATAATTAGCTAAAGTGATTAACGTGAACATTGTTCCATATTGCATCCTAAACAGGTCTAGATGTGTTTAGTGATCAATCATGGCATCCACTCACATTATCATAACAAAAGTAAGCACACAAGGCATAATTTAGCAAATTTGAAACATAGAAATGACAAGCATTGTATCATATGCATGAATGCTTATATGCAAATGATGATTATGCTCATGTAATGCAGGTTAAATGCAAAGCTTAACACCTGGGTGTTACACGCCTCCCTCTCCCTCACCCTCTCCGCTCCGGCCTCCCACTTCAATCTGGGACTGGTTTGGGCTAAATCCGGTTTTATTGGTTTGGTTTCCTATTTGGGCTAATAAGGTTTGGGTGGGAATGGGCTGAAACGCATACTGGTCTGGTTCAGTCTGGGGTAATAGCCATACTGGTCTGGTTGGGCTTGGAATTGGTTTTAGATTTTTGGGCTGAGAGTAGTTGCAGACCGTGGTTCACTGATAGTTTCGATCCAGTCTGCCTCGACTCCGCCTCGACTAGCATATCGCTGGCGGCGGAGGCGGCGGAGGCAGAGGAGGAGCTGCGGTGTACGGGGACGACGTCCGCCTGCTCCGGGACCTCCGCCCCACCTCGTCGTCCACGTGCGGCCCCGCACCGCCGCCGACTCCTCGCAGCAGGTCCGTCTCGTCTCGCCGCATTTTCTGAGCTGCTGAACCCTAGCTGTTGGAGAATCCTAGCTGTTGGGTGACGTATAAGTCTCAGATTAGTCCAGACGGGTGCAGCGGGAATTGGTGGGTGCTGCACAAGTGCACAACGGATTCTTCTTATCTCCTTAATTAAATCATGCAAGGACATTCCAATCTGAGATTAGGGACATACAATTCTTGAGATTCTTGACGTGGATCCTGCTTTATTTACTAAAACATTGCTAGTAGGTTCTTTCTGCGCATTACTAGATCAATAGTGTACACCATTGTTTTATCAGTACTGCTGCATATTTTTTTCTTCAGTTAAATAGCTGACTATCAGATTCAGAAGCACTCACTTTCTAGTATACAACTTAGATCTGATTCAATGTCTCTCTATTCGCTCAGTTTCAGTTTCTGCTATACATCAGATTCATTATAGGTTTTGAATTAGTTTCTAGTTAGTCTTGATGAATCAGGCTCCACCAGTACATGAGAATATTAATTAACTTGTTCACGCTAATTGATGAATCAGGTGAAAAGATGGAATCAATGCATCGGAGGGATCTGAAACACATGACAGTGAAGAAGGTCATACATCTTTGACGCCGCGCCGTACGCTGAAGACAACACTTTGTGCATGATTGTCGGGAAGTGTACTTTTAAGTGCTTTCATCCAGGTCGTTGCAACCGCTGTTGCAAGGCTAACAGCCGAAGCTTTTCGTGGGCATGATCCTCATCGTCATTTTCGCAGAAGTTCTTGCTCTCTAGTCCTGTCAGTAGTTTTGGTGGAGATGTACTGCTAGTATCTTTTATCAGTAGTTCTGTTATTAGGGCATGCTATGACTTGTAATCTCGTTATGAACGTGAAGTGCTTCTATCTGCTTTACCTGATGATTTGAGAACACGAGAAGCTGTATCAACAGGCAGGCAGCAGAGCAAAGCAGATAGAAGCAGAACGCCTGACTTATTAGTACAGATTGAAACCGTGGTTTGAGTGTATGGATCAGTAGATTCCACGAGGGCCAAGGAGGCAACAGCGGCGTGGCTCGGGAGGCGCGCAGCCACGAGATGCTGCAGCGGCACCGGTCCAGGATCTGGCAGCGGCGCCGGTTTGAGATGCGGCAGCGGCGCGAGATGCGGCGGCGCAGGCCCATCAGGAGGCGGCGTGGGCTCAGGAAGGAGCTGGTGGTTCGTGCTCTGAGGAGTACGTGGCCATGGCGGCGGCAGCCACCACTACCCACGATGACGCGTGCTCCCGACGTCACTACACTGTGAGACAGCCCGCCATCTCCCCTTGTGTAGTTTATCTACCTGTGTAGATGCAATTATGGTTTGATCTCGTCATCTCGTCTGTGTTTATGGCTGGCTGCTAAGTCTGGTCTCGAGATCGATAGATGTTTAGTGAACTGCTAGATAAATTTGTATGTGTACGACTGCTACCTGATTTTTCATTATCTGTAGAACATGGTTTTAAACTACATGCAGGTCAAAAAAATACTGGTCTCAGATATGAATTAGTTTTCTCAGTAAACATCACTGAAGAGAGCACTAGTTTGCTGACAAAAATAATTTTGCCATTAAGAACTAGTTACCTGCTTGTCAGGCACCTTATGTAGTAATCTGAATAAGATTAGTGGCCTGGCCTTGTTGTTTTGCTTGCTGTACTTAATTGGTTCATGTGGAAGAATTCAGGTGGAATTTTTAGGACTGCTACTTGATTACTTAGAAATTAAATATGTCCCAAGATCTATTAGTAGAAGTAGTGCTCTTATACGTAGATTCTTTTGTACCTATAAGTACTGCTGCTGCTTGCTTATTTAGTAGAAATATGGCCAGTACTTTAATCGTTAGAAGCATACTGAAGCAGTGAAGCTAGATCTGATTTGTGCTGCTTGCAGCTTCATGGTGGCGTGGTTAGGCATGGAAACAGCCATGTCTAGGGAAACAGCCATGTCTTGCAGCTAGATCTTTACACATTTTTGCATTTGTGTATGGTTGCAGGCTGCGGGTAGGGAGCATTACTAGGGCTGATAAGAACAAGAGATTTTGTTATCAGAGGTGCAAACATTCTGAGATTGTTGGAGACAAGAAGGGCAAGGGAACATCTGTACCTTCAAAAATAAATGGTATGCATTGGCTTTAGAATGCAGACTTACACTGTTTGATGACTAGTGACTTCGTGAGAGGAGTTGCTAGCTTCTTTTTCTAAACATGCTAGCCAGGCAGCGGCTTCTCCCTAACTCCTAGATAAGTATAAACCAGTAGCTAGTAGTGGAAGCTCGTTTTTGTGTGAACTGCAGTAAAAGAATAATCTGAACTACAGTTGAACATCTGACTCTATCAGTTGAACATCTCTTTCAACTAGTTTGCTTCATGTTAAAAGTCACTTCAGTTCAAATCTATTTGCTAAAGTGCTAATGAATGTGAACTGCTTGATGACTGAGACCTGGTGCCTTAAATACCAAGTCTGGTTGATTGATGGTGCAAGAGAGCTGTTGCTTGTGTTAATAATTACTGTAGGAGGAAGAGATGGCTTTATAGGTAATTGTGTAGTGATGAAATGAAATCCAAGCCTGTGTCTCCACCAACAGGTTTATAGGTAGTTTTGCTTCAGTTTTGATCTGTGTCTATGAAGAATGCACCCTTTGTTATCTTCCAGTCCTTTCTTCCTTGGTTTGAATTAATCTCTAAATTATATTAGGTGCTTTATGATAGTCTTCCATTTATGAATAGTTAAATATACTGCTTTTCCAGATATTTGTATCTCAGGATTGGGGGGTAAAAAATACTAGAGTTTTGGCTCCTGGACATCATGAAGATTTGAAGTAAGTGGCCATCCTATTTTGTATGCTTAAAATTTGCCTTCTTATTGTTAAATCATGCACAGAAACATTTGCTCAAGTATAAGCTACTGTGTTCTTTTTGTTTAATACATGTCTGATGCTTCTCTTAGTTTATGTACCTATTTTGTAGTATGCTGATTAAAGGTTTAATTGATTATATCTGTAGTTAAGTACTGTTGAGCCAATGAACAGTCCTTAAGTGATGATCAGTTGATCTTTACACAACATGAGTTGATCTCTGAAGTCACTGCATTTCAGTAGCAAGTTGTAAAATAAATCCTAATATATCATCAGTTCAAATCTGCCATGAATTTGTGAGATATGCATGCAGTACAAGTTGAGAATTTGAGCTAATTATAGGTGCTGCCCTTTTTTTTCTGAACAGTGCCAGCTTCAAACCTTACTGCTTATCTGTTGCTGGCACTTCTAAATTTGTACTTTGGTTTATAGGCTGTGTTCAGTACCCTGAAGTTTCCATCACATCGTCTAAATTTCCTATCACATCGAATCTTTGGACGCATGCATGGAGTATGAAATGTAGGTAAACAAAATAACTAATTGGACGACTTGGATGGATGTATTTTGCGAGATGAATCTTTTGAGCCTAGTTGGGCCATGGTAGGACAATATTTACCACAAACAAGCGAAAAGTGCTGCGGTGCCAAATTCGATCTTCTGGTGAAAATTTCAGGGTCTTGAACACAGCCATAGTGGTTTTGCAAGATCTCATGGACAACCCTTATACCCAATGTAGTTACTGCTTATGTACTGTTAAAAATCTTTTATGTTGCTCATGTATTACTAGAAATCTTCTAGCAGTTGCTTTGTAGATAAGTTGTATTTAGAGTTTGTAAAGAACTTGACTTGCAGAAATGGATGAAATATGTGTAATGTAAGGACCAGGGAAGAGTTTTTTTTTTTTTTTTTTTTTTTTTGGAAACTGTTATCAGTGACGCCGCCTTGGCACGTCGCTGCGAAGATCCACATCAGTGACGCGCCTTGGCTGAACGCGTCGGTGCAAAGATCCACATCGGTGATGCGTCTTGGCTGAACATGTCGCTCGTGAAGGTCATTAGTGACGCATTTTTCCCTTATTAGTGCCGCGTGTACTAAATATGCGTCACTAGTATCTTCTTATCAGTGTGCCCTTATCACAGACGCAAGAACAGTGACGCGTCTTTTCCGCGTCACTAATGACCCTTTGGACGGCGTCACTGATAAGCTCTTCTGGCATAGTGTATAAGCCGTTCCAATTACTTCCACAGCAGCGAGTAGTGCAGCAATCCCATAAACTTGGGCGACAAGATGGCTCCATCGATTGCAAGCCCATACTGTGAGTCGGAGTAGGCCCTCCCCATGGCCTATGTCAATTCAAGCACAAGTTCCTCGCCATGGCATCTCAGCCTTTATTCTTCGAGGTTTGGGAGGTCGACGACAGCCACAGCGCACCACTCTATCCTCTAAGGCTCATGTGTCTTCCTCGTCCTATCCGACTAAAAGACGCTGCTGGTGCAGCCGCTGTTAGCATCATCGTCTTGGCGCCAGCGCTTTAGGGGCCGTTCGGTTATTCAGGAATGGAGGCAGGAACCAATCCAGCTGATGCATTGTTAGAAAAATTACTCAATATTCCAGCTGGGAATAGTTCCAGGCCATGGATCCTGGACAACCAAACAAGCCCCTAGAGTGCAAGGTTACCTTCGCGAGAAGTTGTATGCGCGAGCTGCTGAATGTTGATATGTACCTGTTCTTATGGATTGGACTGGGGAACGAGTTTAGTGGTCGGATCCACGGTGTGTGCTTGGCCGTGAATTCGGGCACCTCAAACCGGCCGCCGCTGAATGGCCTCGTCAAATTTCAGCGTCCAGCAGCAAATTGACATGAATGGTGGCCTCTTCAGATCCACCGCATGGGAACTATAGGCCTGGCTGCAAATCGACACGAACGAACAGCGTCCAGCCGCAAAACCAACACTGAGCAGTGTCTGACATCAAATTGCACGTTTATATATAATGTTCATAAGGTATTAAAATATTTATTTAAATTAAATGTAATTCTCATAACAACTACAATGACACCATGTGACAAATTTATTATGTTTTATATATAATCATGATCGGGTACTGAATTTTCAGAAAGGTCTTTGGTATGAGAGACACGCACCCACTACGCCGGCGTAGGGGTGGTTCCTGGCCCTTTCATGGGGCGGTTCGACCAACCGCCCCTACGCGGGGGCTGCTATAAATCAAAGGCCAGCTACCCCTACAAATCGGTTTTGTAGGGCCACCCCTAAAAATTCTTTTTTCAGAAATCACAAATGTGGGTGAAAAAAGTTAGCAATAATTTTTTTATAATACCTTGAGGCCCCAACGGTTAGCCTTCATGCACTTCGTGTCGTTGTGTTCGAACTTCGCAACCTCGCCTTCGCGCAAAACTCCATCTAACCACTCCACTCCACACTCACATGTGTTTATATTAGATATTCTTTCTCCTCGTGTTATGCTCAACCGAGTTTAAATTGAATATTTGGCTCTAAACGAATTCAAATAAAAATATCATCAACTACAAAGTTGTATAACTTTTCAAGATCTACGACTTCCGTTTTCTATTTCTCCATCGAAGGTCGCGTCTAAAAAATTCGAATTTCAAATATGAGAAATTCAAATGTAGTTTTCCTTGGTAAGATGATTTCAAATAAAAAGTTATCAACTACAAAGTTGTTTAACTTTTCGTGATCTACAACTTTTGTTTTTGTTGTTTCTCCATCAGAGGATGTTTGAAAAATTCAAATTTTAAATTTGAAAAGTTCAAACGTAGTTATCCTTAGCTATATGATTTCAAATGAAAAAGCATCAACTATAAAGTTCTATAACCTTTCGAGATCTACAACTTTTGTTTAGGTTATTTCTCCATCCGATGTCATTTGAAAAATTCGAATTTCAAATTTGAGAAATCAAATGTAGTTTTCTTTTACAAGATGATTTCAAATGAAAAAGTTTTTAACTATAAAATTGTATAACTTTTCGAGATCTACAACTTTTCGTTTAGGTCGTTTGTCCATCCAAAACTGTTTGAAAAATTCAAATCTTCATACATAATTTTACTATTCGGCGTCAGCTTTTTACAAATCATAGGAGCGGGTGTAGGGGTGGCTCGTTTGGGTCATTTTTGATTGAGCCGCCCTAAAAAAAAAAAATGATGTTACTACAAATCTTTTTTAGTAATGACCACCAGCACATAAACACTTGACGCAGCCAATCTTGGGCACCCATATACCGCGTCTATACAAACGAAACAGCTAAAATCACAAAATCGATGGATGAACTTGTTACTTCCACCATCTTTTGAAAAGTAGCACGTGCTTGAAGATCTCCCAACTCCTAACCAAGCCTGCAGGAACTAATTGACGAGCTACTGTACAATCGCTCACAAGGCGGAGTTTCGCCTCCGCCGAGGCTCTCTGCTCCCTGTCTCGTCCGGGGCCACCGTCACTACCGGCTGCTCCGCCTGAATCCTGCCGAGTCTCCCGAGCTTCTTCCACCCGCTGGTCCACCCGGACACGTTCTGTTGCTTCGCCGCCGCCACGGACGTCGGCGGCAGGTGGTGCTCCAGCTGCCCTTGCGGAAGCTCCACCTCGCGCTGCAGCTCCATGTACTTGGCGTTGACGCTCTCCACCTCCAGCCTCAGCGCGACGACGTCGTCCTCCTTCTTCCCCACCCTGCCGAGTGCGCCGGCCATCTTCGCCTGCTCCGACAGCAGCACCTGCACTGCACCACGACGCGAAGCGGCAGCCGCTCGTTTTGCGCCGCGTGCGTGCGCACCTCCCGCGACAGCTTCCCGCAGTCCACTGCTTTGCACAGCCACTTCCGCTCGTGCTCGGTCATCGCCGGATGCGCCTTCAGGTACGAGTCGACGGCGCGGTACAGCCCGTCGTGAATCAACAGAAAGCAAAAGGATCAAAGGAAACTATTTTACCACATAGGTAATGCGGTAGTGAATTGTATTTTCTGAGGCAATTTTAGTGTCATTTGTTAGGCAACAATGTTTTACTAAAACACAATTTATGTATCTACCGGAAAAAGCAACAATGCGGTTGTGACACTAATCAGACTTCTTCTACATGATTTCGTTGCCCCATGCCCCCATTTAATTGAGGCCTTCATATGCCTTTTCTGTCTATGGTCGCTACAGGTTCTACCAAGAAAGATACATACCAGGCCTATGATTCCTTCTTTTCTTTTTTTTTTTTTTTTTTTTTTTTTTTTTATGCTACCAGATCTCAATGTACGTATTCAGTTGTAAAACCTCATGCAAACGCTAATAAAATTGATTCTAGAATCACAGTTGTTGCTCCACAGATCTTTTTCTCCTTAAAAATATTTGTTGACACCTTAGCTTTCCAGGCTGCCCGCACACGTGGTACATGCTAGTTGGACAATAATGTAGCATATTCAAGGCATGATTACCAGTTCATTGCCATATTTTTTTTTAAGACAAAGTCACGTGTACCAATCACTAAAATGCCATGCTAGCACCACGTGAACTCACCGAGATGGCAACCGTGGCTCCAAGCATGACAGCTAGATCTGAATCGGCCAAGGAACTTCAATTCTAAAAAGTCACACAAATAAAACAAGCAGTTTAAATTCTCCCCACCCCTTAACTTTCCGAAAAGTACTTGTTTTGTTTTTGAAACAAATTACTTGCTATCACAACTCTAAATCAGGGACGAAGAAAATTCCATACCATTCAGACCTACAATTTATGAAGCTTCTTCGGGAGATGCAACCCATCTGATTTTCAAAATACAGCGACTAGTGAACTCCAGACCTAAGCAGGTTAGATAAAATCAAGGATGAGCCAATCACTATATACATATATTGATCTAAATGTAATGGAAATCCATTGCACCATGTTCAAATAGGAAAATCTAGGAAGCACAACATTGACATATGCACTAAATAACCACTGCCATAAATCAAGCATCGAAAGTCCATCTGGAGAGCACAACATAGATAAGTATATTTAGCTTAACAACAATAGCGTGGCAACTGTACTCAAATGAACCAATGATTCTCTACTCAAATCAACTATTGAAATCCTTATGAAGACATGAAAAGAGCAAATAATGTGAGGCCGAGGTCAGTTTCCTTGCTCTTCATCATGGCATCAAACTGCACAACGCCTACTGCATCCTACAACAACATGTTTTGTAAGGGGCATAAGAAAATAAGTCACAGTAGCATTGCAGGAAACAAAGTATGAATGTTTCCGTTGAATAGCTGTTTCGTAGAAGAGCAATAAACGTATCCTGTCTAGGTTCAGTTACATACCATGTCTGCTCTCTGTTTTCTTCCTTGGAAAGGCATTGTTATTTCTTCCCGCTGTAGCTTCTTGTTTCTGAAAAAGCAGAAAAGCTGATGAAAGTTAGTGTCAAAGCACAACACTATTCTGTATTAGGCCACTATCAATGGAAACAAAGATCTATTGATATTAGCATAACATTGCTACTAATCGAACCTGGCTATGCAAATCGGAATTAATTCAGAAGCATATATATGGATCAAAGCAACACTGCAAACATACTCAGGCATATAGACAAACATATGGTGAGCAAAAAGGCAACTGGGAACTATTTTCTCCTATATAAACTCAGGCGATGTCGGATAACTAAGCACAAATGATACCTCAGGAGGACAAGGTCGAGGCATCCTCGAGCAAAACCAAATCCTAGAGGAGGGCAAGGCGGGGGTGGGCGCGTGGGGCTGGCGCCGGGCCTTAACCCGAGGGGCACGTGGGTTCTGCCGGCGGCGGCCTCGGTGGTCGAGAGGCACGGTCTTCTCGGCGGATGCGCGCCACGGCGTTGTGCTTCCGAGGAGACAATGGAGCGGCCATGTTTCCCAGCGTTATCGAAAACTCACTCGGCGGCGCCTCACGGGGTCCCAAGCGATGACCACGCGCCCATTTGTTCGGGCCACTTGGCGATGAGAGGAGGAGGGGTCGCGGGGAGAAGATCGGAAGGGAGGGGGCGGGGGGGGGGGGTGGCCGCCGGAGGGGCGGCCAACGGCTGCGGCGGTGACGGGATGTGGAGCTCGTCGGGGCTACGGTTGTTGGCGTGGTGGTGGGGCGCATGGCCCGGTGGTGGGGGAGTAGAGGTGGGCGGCGTGAGTGGGGAGGAGCCGGCGCGGATGCGGGGGCGGCGGAGGGCGGCCGGTGGCGTGGTGGAGCCCATCGGCTAGGGTTAGAGGTTGCCGGGTCGGATGCTTGTCTTTGAGAAATGGGGGATATTTAAAAATTTACCCTCGTTACGGATGGCTCCTCTCCGGTTGCCCTTGTTAGAGCAACTCGGCCCAGCCCCATTGAACCCCTATCCTAAATTCTAGGGGCTTTGAGCAAAAAATCAACTCCAATGGAGTCCCTTAATAGGACCTCAAATTTTAAAAAAACCCCAAATTTTAGTTTTAACCCACTATACACGGAGTCCCCCTATTCCTTTCCTTCCGTCCCGCTACTGTGCGTCTGCGCCGCCCGCGCCTTGTTGCGGGATTTCTTGACCCGTCGGCGCGGCGGCCGGCGCGCCTCTCTACCCGCCGCCCTCGCCACTCGGCGCCGCTCCGCCGCCCTCGCCTCCCAGCGCCGCCGCGCATCGACAAGCGGTCAACCGCCACTGCCGTCGTCTCCCAGCGCGCGCCGGATCGGCAAGCTGGTCTGCCCGCCGCCGCGCGTCCTCCCCCGCCGATCCGCGGCCGAGGTGAGTACATGCTCACTCCGCGGCCCTAGATTTGAAGAACATCCTGTCAGCCATGGGCTGCTACGGCGTTCGAGGAGTATGCAATGTACGGTGTGGCTGCCGTCCATTTAGTTTCAGATGGTATTTGAATGTTCTTGAAATCTAGCCATGATTTTGTATGGTTCTTGTTACCTTGATTCATGTAGGAGTTGAGTTTTGTTGCCTTGAATCATAGGCAGCGCCATGCCATGCCATGTTTCAATTTCCAAATCATTTGGTACCTTCATGTTTTTCTCGGGCCCGATTTGCGATATACTCCTACTTGGTAGTGCCATGGCGGCGCCGGGGATCCTCGGAGGCGGACTGCCTCCCGTCCGACGGTTGGTGCCACGCGGCGTCGTGCGTTTGTCGTGCCTCATCGCCAAGCTACCTCAATTCCTCTCAATAGTGGCGGCGGCGGCTACCTCGTCGCCAGAAGGTCCTTCTACCGGTGGCGGCGGCGGGATGCCATCACCCGGCGGTGGCAGCGGTGGCTTGCCTCGTCGGCTCCCCAGCGACCGACCTCCTCTCGGTCCTCGCGCTCGACCTTCAGCGAGCCTCCACGGTCATAGCAGCAGCACAACATCAACGGCGAGAGGTAAGCGAGGTCGCGGCGGCGACTTGAGCCCGAACCCTTTGGGCGCTGACTACCGGTGAGTTTGCTTTGCTTGTGCTTTTGTTCTTTGGCAGTTCAGTTCGATTCAGTTGGATCATAAATGCACGCTAATCTGTTGTGTGATGCACATTTCTGTTGTGTGCTAATCTGTTCAGTCATGGGAACTATGTGTATGCAGTTCAGTGCTATAAACACCTTGGGATGCAGAAACTGTGTATGATTGTTCAATTTTATTTTGATGCAAAGTGTTAATTCTGGAAAACTGTACAAGTTTCAGCAAACAGGCATTTGGAGAACCTTTCTGGACTACAGTACAGTTAGAACTGATCTTGTTCAGTCATTCAGTAAGCTGACAGCAAAAGTTCATCTCAGACACTCTGTATTGGAGTGTAAACTGTCTGGCATATCTCTGATAATTGCAATTTTGCTCTGTACAGTAATCGATACTTTGCTTTATATAGGACAGAGGAAACTCTGGTCTGTGAGAAAATGATCTTGAAAAAAAATTGTCATGCTTCTTGTGGTCATTCTACCATGGCAAAGGGACATCTCCTTCCATAGATAGCCCGACCTCCGGGTAGGAAGCAATCTAAAGAAAAGCTGAAAAAAAATGAAGGAGATGACGACTACAAGAATATGATGCAAACCTTGATGGAAATGAAGACTGAGGAGTATAAAATAAAGAAAGAAAGGTGGGACAAAGATATGCTGCTTGAGCAACGCAAGGTTGAGATTGAGGAACAGCGGCTACAGTGGGAGCAAGAGCAAAAAATTATGTTTTGTGATGGATGATTACCAGAGGGCATATGTGTTGGCGAAGAGAGCGAAAATTGTGAAGGCAATAAGTGCTAGTGTAGGAGATACGGTTAGTGGTGAGAGCGGAGTCTAGATTTGGAACTCCAGTTTGGCACCTCTAAATTATGTTGGGCACCTCTAAATTATGTTTCTGTTGTTACTATATATGTTGGGCACCTCTAAATAAGTTTGGTCAGTTGTATGTTTCTGAATGTTGGAGCATCAGGAGCTCTTGGTTTCTGAACCTTTTTTTTCTTCAATTTTCTTGTGAAATGGCTGTTCCAGAATGTGTGGTGGTCCTGCAAGGTTTTTGTTTTCTGTTGTCATACATGCTTTCTGTTGTGATACATGGCTCAGCAGATTGTAAATGCAGCTAGGGCTGGTACCTCTGACTGAAAAAAAATCATGTTACTGTTGACTGAATGCTGAGTTTTATTGGAATGTTAGTAGCTGTACTTGATCAATTATAATACATGTCTCTGTATCATGTTTGTGAGCCAAGGAAAACCATGACTGGATCTATGTGTACATGCTCCTAAAGCACAGGTTTGCAACAGAAAGTTACTGAAACTTTCTCTAAATGTTCTTTTGAAACTTGACTGAAATCTGAAAGTTATCGGGTCAAATTGACATGTTATCAGTTTATTGCTTTGAAGATCATGCCTTTGCAGAGTTTAAGCACAGAGTTGTTCTGATGCAGCGAATTGCGGGATACGAGGCGAAGCGCGGCTGGCATTTCAGCGGTAAATTAAACTGCAACCTGTACAATGCAGGGAGCACGCCGGCTCAACACGACAGAGATCAAGTCACTGCGACATAGAACATGATCTGAGAACATGAACAGGATCCACGCTTTGGAGCTGGAGCGGATGAAGCCTGCGCAGCGGCAGCGCGCCGGGAGGAGGAGGCGGAGGTGGCGCCGGGCGAAGGAGGTGGAGGCGGCGCTGGGCGGAGGAGGTGGAGCAGCTGCGGCGGCGTTGGACGGAGGAGGTGCGTGGAGCAGGCTGGCGGATGACGTAATCATCCACGTTATCTACGCTCATACGTTGTAATCAAGTATAACCTAAGATCGTTTAATGAACCCTAACCAACAAAAGAGGTGGGTGATAGTAATTCATTGTGAGATGGATTACTACGGGAATCGCCGTGAGGGATTCCTGCGGAGAGATACTCGCCTCCCTAAGGACCGGTTCATAGACCTCCTACCTAGTGCGATATTTCGTACAGCCACACGCCGTATATGGGACGGCTTGATTCACACCCGTTGGGTTGAGGTATAATTTGGAGCCAAGGTGGCGGGTAGGCAAGCGAACTATTAGGAGCGGGCGTGGGAGAGTGGCCCCATGGTCGGTTGGCGTGGATCTTGAGTGATCTTCCACGTAAGTGTTTGGGCGCGATGGCGCGGTGCTAGGTGCACATATTTATGATTGATGATTGAGTTAGTGTTGACAGTATAGGTTGGGTAATAAGGTATTACCTGCAAAGCCGTGGGTGATTTGGTATCACCATATTGTCTAGGATGATGCGTCATCCTTCCAACCCCTGAGAAGTCGTGGTGAAGATTATACCAATATACCTAGGGTAGCACCAAGCGGGTACGGATCTCGTTAGGCTGTTGGAACCAAACCGGATGGGGAAGACTGTGCTTATCGTGTGGGGAAATTTGTACAACCTCTGCTTGAGGAGATAATTAAATCTATTCGAATAGCCACGTCCTTGGAATGGGCGAATGCTAGGAAAGAACATCTATGATTAGATTTAACTAACCTTTTGTGATATGTGAAGGTGATGGTAAGATGAGATAACCCGGGAACTAGTGAGAGCAGTTTTAGAGACTCTGCTAGGGCCCAACCCTTAATTACCAAACCACCCCTGGTTTGGACTTCTTGAGGCACGCCCGTCTGTACTCACCCCTCTTTTTACGGATATCGGCACATCCGAAGGTAAGATCGTTGTCAAGGTAGGCGATCGGCGTTCGTAGGAGTTCGCGAGACGTTTGCTTAGGAGGAAGATGTAGTTGCCAAGGGTTTCCATCCGTGCTCAAGTTGCACGTGGAGTATGAGGCAACAATCATAGTTAATCCACGCTTTCGGTTGGCTAACTCGATAAAATATTCGCCCTTTGTAAGACTTTCTAATCCTATATTATTAAAGCTCGGATTTCTATTATATCGCATACCATTATCTAACACTAATGACCGTATTTGTGCGTGATCACGGCGCAAATCACGAGAGGTTAACGACCCATTAAAAGTGGGGCGTGACGAGTGGTATCGAGCGAGCTTGACCAATGAAAATCTGAAATGGCAATTGCCTCATTTAGCTTTACTTATGGATATTTACTTTAGACTTTTTGTACCATTCGATTTTCCTTATGTTGCTTACATATCAGCGACATACACATGTCTATATGCAACAGATGGATGGATGGTCGCAAGAGCGACGGATTGACCATAGGGGAATTCCCGACTTCTCTAGGAAGTTCTCAAATACCTCAAGGTTTTTACGGGAACCTCGGTACTACTATCAGGAGTACTTTGAGGATGGAGCATTCAAATGTGTGATGCAGTTGCACATTCCCCTCCAAGAAGGGTATCGAAGGTTCCGTGAACGCGGAACTGACATATGGGACACTTGCGGAAAGGTTGCATTGGAAGCACTCAAGACCTATTGCAAAGGAATACGAAGACCAACTCAACGACACTCACGCCAAGTACTACACGGTGAAGGATCGGACTTACGCTATATGGTTCAAGAAGGTCGGGAAATGAAACAGGCAACACCCCAGACTCAGTTACACCCTTGTCTCTACGGCAAAGTATGCGGATGCCTTTCAAGCCCTCTATGACCACCGGGAGTTGGAGTTGAAGATCAGCAAGATACAGTGGAAGAAGGAAGTAGAGAAGAACAAGAAGGCTGAGCGAAGACACGCAAGAAGGAGCTGCTCAAATGGAAGCCCCGAAGATGGAGTTAGAAGAGAAGAAGACCCTGCTTGAAGCACAACGACAGGAGAAGGAAGCCACCCAGCAGAAGTTACAAGAAGCCCTGGAGCGTTTGAAGAAACGGAAGAAGAGAAGAAAGTACTATTGAAAACCTGGCAAGCTAAAGTGATCCCCATATGGCCAACCTATGTGCACGAGAAATTCCTGAAGCAAACCCAAGAGGCACCGTCAAGTGTTAGACAAGTTTAAGTAGCACCACTAAGTTAAGCTAGTAGCCACAGTAGCATGCTTGTGTAGTTGTTTTAGTAGTAGTAGTAGTCTTTAGTTGTTGTTTAGTAGCAGTAGTTACCCTTGCTTCTACGTTAGTAGTATGTTTGAAGTCGCGTAATGATCGTCAAAGGCAGTTTTATGGGTGATGTGACTCCATATCATCGGTAAAAATGTCCTTGTAACGGATATATTGGCGCTTGATTGTTTTAAAAGTAATATCCTCATCTTTCTATCCTAAAGGAAATCCTCTAAGTTTTACTATTCGTAGTATTCAACGAAAGGGAAAGTCCGATAGGATCAGTGAACGATATCGAAAAATTTCCTAAGTCACAGTATCACGGCAAGTCCCATCAAAGTAAGCTCACCGTGACTACCATTTTCATACGTTTCACGAGCAGGTAAGTCTATTGTAATGTTTGTTTAAGCGGTTAGTTCTTGAACTACCCCTATAGATTTTATCTCAAACCCCTAACCCTTCTTTCTAACCCACCGTCGGCCCGGACCCTTACCTTTCCCTCCCATCCACCTTCAAATGCGCCGGAAAAGCGGGCGACGACCACCAATAATTGGGGTACAAAAAAATGATGACCCCACTCGACCCCCACAAGCACGCGTCCGGTGCACGATCCTCGCGCCCCGACAAAGCGCTACGCGACAACGTGCCTGAAACTACGGTACATCTTTGCCGCGATTCGCTACCTCCCCTTCCCATTCCCGTCTCTCTCTCTCTCTCTCTCTCTCTCTCCCTCGCCCACACCATTCTTTTCTCTCTCTCTCTCTTTCGCTCTCCTCACCGCCGCGTCCTTGGAATGGGCGAATGCTAGGAAAGAACATCTATGATTAGATTTAACTAACCTTTTGTGATATGTGAAGGTGATGGTAAGATGAGATAACCCGGGGAACTAGTGAGAGCAGTTTTAGAGACTCTGCTAGGGCCCAACCCTTAATTTACCAAACCACCCTGGTTTGGACTTCTTTGGCTACGTCTGTACTCACCCCTCTGTTTTTACGGATATCGGCACATCCGAAGGTAAGATCGTTGTCAAGGTATACGATCGGCGTTCGTAGGAGTTCGCGAGGCGTTTGCTTAGGAGGAAGATGTAGTTGCCAAGGGTTTCCATCCGTGCTCAAGTTGCCTTTGGAGTATGAGGCTTGAGTCATAGTTAATCCACTTTGCTTTCGGTTGGCTAACTCGATAAAATATTCGCCCTTTGTAAGACTTTCTAATCCTATATTATTAAAGCTCGGATTTCTATTATATCCGCATACCATTATCTAACACTAATGACCGTATTTGTGCGTGATCCTGGCGCAAATATGAGAGGTTAACAACCCATTAAAAGTGGGGCGTGATAGTTAATAGGCATTAACCGTGGCAGTTATTATACAAAAACTGCCACAGTTAATCTATTAATCGTGGTGGTTTTTAACCTGGCCAGCTGCCTTATTTTGCTCCTATTAATGGTGGCGGTTTTCTAAATAACCGCCACGGTTAATGTTTTGCAAATGCCTTGCAAAAGATTTATTGAGTAGTGTGTCTGCCTAGATGCACCTTAGGGCGGCCGCGGTGGTGAATCGACTCACCTCGGATAAAAGGCGACCACGTCAAGCGGCGCATGAGTTGACTCCAAGCCCAATAGTGCCATAGGCCCCATAGCAAATTAAAAAAATCCATAAACAACGCCGGCCTTCCTTCTTCCATCATAGTACTAGTACTTTCTTCCACCTCCAGCCGTCCGGCAGATCTAAAGCGACGCCGTGCTTCCAAGCCCGCGCATCTCACCCGCTCACCCATTCATGCACGCGCCCATCCTTTGTAGCTCGATTCATCGCGCCCACGGTATTATTTGTTCGACTCTGGGCGGGCTCTCTCACGTGGGGATGGGCGGGATGGGCTCCATACGCATGGAGACAATGCAAACTGCCGCCGCCGCCGTTTGACTGATCGCCTGCCACCACTTCTCACCCCGCTTGACTCGCTCTGGTGCCGCCCCTCAACTTGCTTTGCCTCGGCACTTGGCTCTTGTAGGTGGGCCAAATTCATTATTTATTCGGGAAGAATCGACTCAATAACATGAGTCAACTTTTCTCTCTCTTCTCCGTGAGTCGTATGCTCCAGTGATTGGGTGAAACTCTTTCGGCCTCCACGTTGGATGATGAGTCGCTTTTCTACGCCCATTGGAGAAGCCCTTAGGACCAAGTCCCGGCCATTGAAGGCTAGTAGTCCACCTTGGTGCCATCACGATTAGCGATGGCACATTTTTGAACGAATTGGTGCGTATTTGTAGCATGATCTGGTGCAAATATGTTTAATGATTCACGAGGAATTGGTACACAGTTTTGAAGGAAAATCTAAGCTTTATTAATATAGGATAAAGGTCTTACAATAGTGACTAAAGTGGTCATTGGTGCGGGTTACAATGATTAGAGTTAGCCAACAGAGAAGCGGTGGTATTTCTATTGATTGGCCTACTAGGAAGTTTGACCGTATGGGCACTACTTCATACTCCACGAGCAAACATGATCATGGGCCCGAAAGCCTAGGTTCACCGTCTTTCTCCTATCTGAACGCCTTGCGAACTCCTATGAAACGTTGGTTCTATACCTTGTTGATATTACCTTAGAGGGAGGTGTCGATGTACGTAAAACAGAGGGGTGAGTACAAACGTGCTCAGCAAGTCCAAACTAGGGGGTGGATGTGATTATTATGGGTTGGGCCCTAGCAGAGTCTCTAAAATTGCTCTCGCTAGTTCCCGGGTTAGTCCATATTATTATCAATATTAACAAGTCATAAACAGGTTAGTTAATTAGTGTGAAATCTAATCATAGCTGAGTGCGGTCTAGCTTACGCCCATTCTAAGGGCGTGGCTATTCGAATAGATTCAAGAAACTCTACGAGAGGTTGTACAAATTTCCCCACACGATAGGCATTGTCTACACCGCGGCGAATGGCTTGACAGGCCTAATGAGATCCCGTACCCGCTTGGCACCCAACCTAGGTCTTAGTATATTTTCTACCAAAGGTTTCTCGGGGGTTGGAACGGGGAGATCACTTAGCACCCCAACGGGAAGATCACTTAGCATCCCAATGCGGAAGATCACTTGGCATCCGCTCGTGGAAGATCACTTAGCATCTGCAAAATCAATAATTTGTATACAATATAAACAATGCGCCAAACGTTTTACGTGGAAGATCACTTAGCATCCACACCATCGACCCCGGAAGATCACTTAGCATCCGTGTTAGCTCGATAGACCTTTTGCCTACCACCAGGCCTCCTAGGTATACAATATACTTCAACCCAACGGGGGTATGAGATCGATCGTCCCATGCGGCGTGTGGTTGTACATGATTATTCTCACTAGGTAGGCGGTCTATGAACCGGTCCTTAGGGAGGCGAGTATCTCTCTTGAGGAATCCCTCATAGCGATTCCGTTGTGGTAATCCACTCACTTTGTAGATTACCACCACCCACCTCTTTGTTGGTTAAGGTCGGTTTATCATCTTATGTAGTTCATAGTTATTAACCATTAACGTATGAGCGTAGATAACGCGGATGATCACAACATCCAACTTAGCTCCATAGCTACATTATCAGGCTCATACAACCATACTCAAAGTAGTCCATCATTATTAACATCATGGCCTTTATCATAAACTCAACAATGAACTCAAGCACATAGCTCATCGATAATCTCAAGCACATAGCTCATCAATAATCTCAAGCACTTAGCTCATCAATAATCTCATACATACACCATGTATGTATCATTCTTAAATCCTCATACGATAATAGGCTATGATCTCAAGTTCCATAACTTATCATAATTATTTATTTAGGTCAAGATTAAGGGGGGGTAAGGACTTGCCTGGTGTGTTGTCACTTATCGGCACGATGGAGAGGAAGGCTGGCTTCCTCCGGAAGAAACTCCTAAATGGTCGGCAAGAAACTATCATGCGGCGAGCGAGAAACCTAGCTAGAACTAGAGCAAACAAAACAAGCATAGAACATTATGGTGGTGACAGGCTTAATGCATAGACCTAGATTTTAGATGAATTATGGAAGTGGTTTCATGCGAAACGGTGTTTGTATGCACGAGTTATGGATTTTATAAGATTAACCCTATTTTAATTACTAGGGCAATATCTTATAATATTTTTATCATGCATGAAATTAGGAACTAATTGTTGGGGGAGGGCCTGAACTCTAACTCCCCCAGGTTCTGGCTCCTCATAAACTGAAGGCTCGTCGGGCGCGGGGCTAACCGAAAGGCCGCTGCCCTCGGTCGGTGGGATTTCGGCTCGGCCCCCGCTCGAGCCAAGCCCGATGGTGGCGATTTCGGATCGGGCCCAGGGCCGGATGGGCGAGCTTCGGTCGTGTCGAGTCTCGACCTTGACCGCACTGCTGTCTCCGTCAGTCAAGGGCGTGCTTTCGGTAGACTGCCCGGAGGTTCCGCTTCGGTGCCTTGAAGCCCCGAAAGCGACGTTCGGGGTCGCCGAGTACAGTTGGATTTCACCCGTTTGGTTCGATGATTGCAGGAGAAGTCTCGGCTGCGCCGCCACCGAAGTGCAGGCCTCGGTGCTGCAAGACCAAAGGGCCGTCCCCGGTGGTCCCGTGGAGTAGGTGGGCGAGCGAAGCCAAAGGTCCAAAACGCCCTGTGCGGCACAGGGATATTCCGCAGCATCGTAGTGGTTGAGGGGTGTTTTGGTCATGTAAAGAGTTACGGACGAGTATAAATAACCCCCAAGGGGGGCATTGTAAGGACACGTGAGAACCAAATAATACAATTCCAATTCGCCTTTTGTGAGTTCGGTTTCGTTTGTTCTTCCGAGGTGGCACGACTTTGGGCCCACCCCAACATTGGCGCCCACCGTGGTTGTGCTCGTGGCTCATGGCCCTGGAGGGGAGGCCCGGGGCGGGAGCTGCGCCTTCGGCCGCTGAGGGTGCCCGCCAGGTTCTGGCTACCAACACTGATACCCCCCAGGGACTGGACATTGTGCCAGCCGAGGATGGAGCGTCCGGTCCGGGGGTGGTAACGGGTCCGAGGGCAGGACATGCTCCCCTGGGCGAGGACGCAGCGACGATGGAGGTTGACAAGCAACCTCAGGGCGACGGAGACCCATCAGAACGGGATTCGCTCATCCAACAGCTAAATGACAGGCAAGCAGAACTAAATGAGCTGAGGGCCCGAAGGGACGCGTTGGCTCAGCAAGAAGTGGCCAGGCGCAGGGAGAGTTCAGCTCGCGAACAGCTTAGGCTGGCCGAGGCCGAAAGGGAAAGGCTAGCAAGGGAGATAGCAGCAATGGAAAAAAACGCAGAAGTTGCAGCCGGCCAAAACAGAAATGAAGCAAGAGACCGGAGGCCTCATATTCCGTTTGAAACAGGCAAAGAAGATTTCAAGCTCACCGATGAAGAAGTCGATGATACCTCTCCCCTTCCGCCCGAGCTGCAGATGCAACCATGGCCAATCGGTTATAAACCGAGGTTGCCCTCCTTCGATGGAAAAACAGACCTGAAGAAATTCATCGCCAGCTTTGAGGTAGCAGTGCATTCGGCGTGGGGCGGAGGGACTCTCGCCAAATCACTTATCATGGCAGTCGAGGACATAGCACATGAATTGTACGTGGGGATTCGCCCGTTGTCCATCGAAAGCTAGAAGTAGCTCAAGTCGCAACTCTTACTCACTTTCGAAGGGTTTAAGGCAACCCGAAAGGGGGCGAGGGATTACTTCAAGCTGAAGCAAGAAGAGGGTGAATCGCTCACACAATATCTCCAAAAGATTGTCCAGTTGAGGGCCCAAATGCCCTATGTCTCAGACGAAGTGGTCAACACGGCAGCAGTCGAAGGGCTGGCTATCGACCAGTGCACCTCGGTCCTCGACAGAGAAGAGCCGAAATCGCTCAAGGAGCTCTACGAGCAGATCAAGAAGTTCGCTAAGTCCGAGGAAGGCCTCAAGAGAAGAAAGGCGGCCGGGAGGGGTGACAAGCCAATGTCACGAATCCCACGGCGAGGGAAATCACTTTTCTTGATTAACAATGTGCAAGAAGAATCGGCGCAATCGGTGGTCGGCAAAGACTTGAACATGAAAAATCAACGAGAACCGAAGCCTCCTTGATCGGTGAGAGGCGGACGGGGCTTTAGAGGCAGAGGATGCGGAAGCGGTAGAGGGGAACCGAGAGTCCTATATTGCTTTGTCTGCGGAGAGAACGCGGGCCACTTCACCCGAGAATGCAAATATGGGCAGTTGGCGAAGGACCAGAAGTCTAAGGGGCGGCGGCGCGCGAGGCGCTCAGTCCTAGAAACACATATTCCATACAAGAGAGCCGACAAACAGCCAGCCGAGTGCATACCGGTTATTCCAATCATCATCAGACCTTTCAACAGCCTTTCCCTTAGCCACCTCACATGCAACATGTCTGGAATCAGCCAGATGCTTTCGCTCTGCCTCCACCGCCTCAGAATCAAACTCGGTCGGCCCCGCATCTTCACGATGAATGTGCGGTTTCTTGAACTGCACCCAGACCAAGCCAAGCCCAAATCCGGCCAAGAAAATAGGGCCGTTAATTTGATCATCCCATCTAATGGTCATATTTACGCCATCACTGGGGGGTCGAACTTGGAGCATGAAAGCAAGAGGGCCAGAAGGGATTTTGTCACAAGGGTCCACACAGTAACACTGAGATGGCCATTAAACAGACCCGCCTGGTCCACCATGGCAATTACTTTCAATGAAAGTGATTTTCGAGTCGCGATTATCCTCACATAGATGCTTTTCGCGAACGGGCCGAATGTGGCGATTTTACCTTGCATAACATACTAATCGACAATGGGAGTTCCGTAGATATTTTGTTCATCGGTGCTTTCTAGTCCATGGGCTTGGACCGAAGGACATTGCGGCCATTTGGAAATGCCCTTTTCGGGTTCGGCGGAAAGCGCGCATAGACGCTATTGGGAAAAAGGACATCCGGTCACTTTCGGTGAGCCCGGTGCGCTCCGAACCAAAATCATCACTTTCGACGTGGTCAACATCAATTACCCGTACACGGCGATATTTGGCAGGGGAGTGATTAGCAAGTTCGATGCCATCATCAAGCAAAGCTATCTGTGTATGAAAATGCGTCTCCTTTCGGTATAGTCACAGTATGGGGTGATCAGGAAGCGGCTCGCAGGATAGAGGCAAGGCCAATCCCGAGTTACAGTATGATCAACGAGGTCACCCTAACCAAGAAAACAAGTGATGATGAAGAGTGAGAAGACGAACCGCAGTCCGAGAGGACGAGGGAAGCTAAAGGCCGTTCCGGCCGAAGCCACCAAGAAAATTCCATTGTCCAACGCGTGCCCCGACCGAAAGGTAATCATCGGGGCCGAATTAAGCAGCCAGGAGGCCATGGATTTGCTGGCATTCCTGGACGACAACAAAGACATTTTCGCTTGGTCCGCGGAAGATTTGAAGGGGGTAAGTCAAGAGTTGGCCCAGCATAACTTGAATGTGGAAAAATCTGCAAGACCGAGAAAGCAGAAGCTGCGAAAACTGTCCGAAGAAAGAAGTGCAGCAGTGGCAGCAGAAGTCCAGAGACTTTCGGATGCCGAAGTCATCAGACCGGTACAGTACCCGGAATGGTTAGCTAATGTTGTCATGGTCCAAAAGAAGTCAACCGAACCGAATGTAAAGAGATGGCGCATGTGCGTGGATTTCACAGACCTGAACAAGTCATGTCCAAAGGACCCTTATCCGCTCGAGAATAGATGCTCTGATAGACATCGCTTTCGGTTATGAGAGAATGAGTCTTCTTGATTGTTTCTCGGGTTATCACCAGATTCACATGAACCCGCAAGATGAGGAGAAAACCAGTTTCATCACGCCGGGAGGCACGTATTGCTTCAGGAGAATGCCGGAGGGGCTGCGAAATGCCGGCCCAACTTTCTCTAGAATGTCAGATGAGGTTTTTAAAGACTAGAAGAAGAAGAAGAACCTGGTAACATATGTAGATGACATTGTCGTCATCACCAGCAAGAAAAGTTCACGCATCGAGGACCTCAAAGAAACTTTCGGCAATCTAAGAGGAAGCGAGCTTCGGCTCAATCCAGAGAAGTGCATTTTCGACATCACCAAAGGAAAAATGCTCGGCTGCCTAGTTTTGAGGCGAATCCAGACAAAATCGAGGCGAATCCAGACAAAATCGCAGCCATCACGGAAATGAAACCACCGAATTCCAGGAACAGGGTGTAGGAGTTAACTGGTCGCCTGGCAGCGCTCAGCAGATTCATCTTGAGGTCGGCGGAGAAGGGCTTGCCTTTCTTCAGAGTGCTCAAGGACGGCGAAAATTTGAGTGGGGCCCTGAACAGCAGAAAGCTTTCGAGGACCTAAAGCAGTACTTGGTCAGTTTGACTACCGTGTCCAAACCCTCACCGAAAGCCGTCCTCCTGTTGTATTTGGCAGCGTCGCAAGTCGCAGTAAGCGCGGTACTCGTCGAGGAAAAAGAGCACGATCACAAATTTAGACAGTTCCCGATATACTATGTGTCCGAAGCACTTTTGGGGCCAAGATGAATTACTCCGAGCTCGAAAAGATCGCATATATAGTCGTGATGGCCAGCTGAAAGCTGAAGCATCACTTTCAAGCCCACAAGATCTGGGTAGTATCTTCACAACCCTTGGAAGAACTGTTCAGAAACAGTGAAGCAGTGGGCAGAATCGGCAAGTGGGCAGCGGAGCTGAACGAATTCTACATCAATTTCGTGCACAGATCTGCCATCAAGTCGCAAGCTATAGTGGATTTCATAGCTGAGTGGACCCCTTCGGTTAGCTCGGAACCGAAAGTGTTCTCTGAACCCTTGTGGACAGCGCATTGCGATGGAGCATGGTGTGACTTAGGCACTGGCATTTCGGCAGTATTGTATCTTCCGGCTGGTCCTCCAATCCGATATGTGGTGAGATTGCTGTTTGCGTCAACCAACAACACTACGGAGTATGAGGTGGTGCTGATGGCCCTTCGAAAATTGAGAGCTATGGGAGTTAGGCGGTGCGTAATTTACACCGATTCCCAGGTCATCAGTGGACACTGCGAAAAAGAGTACACAGCCAGGGATCCAGTTCTAATCAGATACCTTCGAGCAGTAAGAGCAATGGAGAGCATTTCGCAGGCTTCTCCATAAAACACATTCCAAGGAGCGACAATCGAGAGGCAGATGAGTTGGCCAAGGCAGCTGCTCTGGGGATTCCAACCCTACCTGACGTATTCTTCCAGTTGCTTTCGTCAAGATCGATAAAGGAGGAGGAGGAAACCCCGAGATCGGTCCATGCGATAGCAAGTCAAGATTGGCGAAGTGAGATTTTTCGCGTTCTTGTCCGGCACATATGAGCCGAACACAAAACATGAGGAGCAGAGGATGTTATCAAGGACAAAACACTATTCCATAATCGGTGGCGAGTTATACAAAGACAGCGTGGTGGCACCGAAATTAAAATGCATTAGCACCGAAGAAGGTAAGAAGCTGCTGGCCGAAATACATGGAGGAATGTGTGGTGCACACAGGGGCCTGCACGAGATAGCTCACAGAGCGATGAGGCAGGGTTTTTACTGGCCTTCGACAGCCGAAGATGCTAAGCAACTTGTGAAGACCTGCCAAGGTTGTCAGCTGTTCGCAAGGAAGCAGAACTCACCCTCAAACCCAACCAACCCGATTGTGCCATCCTGGCCGTTACAAAGATGGGGAATCAACATAGTCGGACCGTTGCCTTCGGCTCCAGGGAATGTCAAGTTCACTGCGGTAGCACTCGAATACTTCACAAAGTGGATCGAGGTGAGACCTCTCGCACGAATCACCTCCCAGACTCTGATCACTTTCGTCTGGCAGCAGATCGTTTGCAGATTCGGTGTCCCTTCGTACATCACCGTGGACAATGGCAAGCAGTTCGATTCCACCGAGTTCAGGAAATTCTGTGAAGAACTGGGCATCAAACCGTCGTTCGCTTCGGTCTATCATCCACAGAGCAATGGGGCAGTAGAAAAAGCAAATGGCCTCATCTTTTTCGGCGGTTTCAAAATCCTTGTGGGACTCCACGAAAGGGAAATGGCCAACCGAGATGGTAACTGCGGTATGGGGGCACAATATCTCACGGTCCAGAGCAACCGGGTTCACGCCTTTTTGTTTGTTGTACGGGGAGGAGGCGGTGACTCCAGAGGAGCTCAAGCTTGGCTCTTTCCGGACCGAAACGTCTGAGGTAACCGAAATACAAAGATTCGTTGACGCTGACACTTCCGAATTTAGAAAATTGCAGGCAGCCGAAAACTTGGAAAAGTACCACCGGAGACAAAAGACTGGAGAAACAAGAAGGTGCTTCGAAAGAGCATCTACGCGGGGGATCTCGTCCTCATCCGGCACGCCGACAAGCAGGGCAAGCTACGACCATCATGGCATGGGCCTTTCATAGTCTCATGCGTCGTCAAGCCCGGGGTGTTTCGGCTGAAGAACGAGGACGGCGTGGAATTAACCCACACCTGGAACGCCGATAACCTGCGTAGATTCTACGCCTGAGCGATTCGCTCCCGAAGTGGAGTTGTAATTTCTAGTTGTTGTACTGTGCACATTTAAGCTCAAACTCTAGGGTCTGCGCTCTTTTTCCTCACCGGGGAAGCCCTTTCGGGGGTGTGAGGTTTTTTAACGAGGCAGTCCGTGTAAGCAACTAGCTGTTGTTTTCAAGTAAGTTTTTCCCTGAAATCGCGCCTAAGTATTAATAGCGGCCAACCGAAAGCAAAGCGATTAACATCACTTTGCATATTTGGCACATATGAGCATAGAGATTGCTGCCGAAACCAGCAAACATCGGCAGAGACGCCAAAAAAATCTATAAGGCCAAAGACGGTCGAAAGCCAAGCGGAAGGACAGAAAGAGTGCCTCCACAGGCTAAACCGAAGGTGAAGAAACCTTACGGACAGGGGCGGGGCAATAGAGTATCGCCTCCTGGTTACGCAGAGCCAAAAAGCTCTCGGTCTTTGATTTCGGTACAGGATTTGGGACACCTACAATGGTGCCCCCAAGTACATCATAAATGACGATTGTCCTCCATCCTTATCATCCCAAGGACAAGGGCAGTCATCAAAGTCTACCTAAAATAGTACTCCCTGGTACAGTCCAGGAGACTATAAAACAAGGTCTAGCACAAGAGTTTCCCCCCAAAACAACAAAATTTCCAGAGATCACCTACTGGCCAAACAATGGAAGCTTGCTTCAAGCGGCTTGGGTTTCGGTTGATTGTACATTCGAGTAGGTCTGACATTCTAGGCTTGAGAGGCAGCAGAAGAGAGCAGGTGCAGCCTGAGAGAGAACATCTCGGTGCACTTTCGGCTCCCATAGCCGCTAGGAAAGAATTAGTTGCAGAACAGTTCTACCAAGCTCGGCTACTGGGGTTGATCGTGCCAAGAGACAAGGCGAAAGACACCTTCATTTTCGGCACGCGAGAGACTCCCAGAATTTCAGTAGTGCAACTGAAATTAGAAGTTTTGTGGTTAGTCGAGAGAGCTAGCCTCGTTTTCCAGCTAGCTCAATGCAGTAGCATCAGGCATCCACGTCCACGACTCGGAGCTCCAATGCGTTCCTTGCTTGCTGACGATAACTGCCAGCTCGCTCGCCGGAAGGTCTATACCACGCTGAACCTAGCCGAAACGCCAGACCAATGAAGAACGGTCGTCGGGAATCCAGGAAAGGCTGTGGTGCCAACATTACCATAAGCGAAGAAACGCTGCCGACAATCGAAGCCTTTCGTTTCGACGCGAATGATAAAACGAAATGTTTTACTTCGCCTCCTTTCGGTGCCATAACATGCATTTCTTCTCGGAGTTTCCCTTCGGCTATCGCAAAAAGGGAGAGGGTTTCTTCGAAACGCGAACTGCTTACATTTTTGCGATTGCCGAAGCTCAATCCTGGTACTCAGAAGCAACACAACTCTTTTTCGGGACATACGACAAGAGACAGGTTTTTCAAAATTCAGCGCCCTTGGGGACGCACAATATGTTTACAGTACCGATACCGAGGAGCAAAAGGCTCCTCGGGTTCTTCTACAGGCTCTTCTTTCGGCTCCAGCAGAACACCTCTAACCTTGTTCCTCTGCCTAGTCGAAGGCCTAAATGTTCGCCAAAAATCTTCGCAAGTAAGCTAGTCGAATGACCTTTCGCAACGCGATCTAAAAACTTCCCCAGACGGTGCGGGTGGCGAGACGAAGGCGCGCCACGGCGCCGCTAACGCCAAACCTTCCGCATTCGATTCTCAAAGGGGTATCTTCAAATAGATTAGAGGTCCCCTCCTCGAGAACCTGCAACATGAGTTATACAAATGTTTCAGGACATTCGTTTTAACAATCCTTACAAACAACCGACCGTTCATTAACTACTGCTCTACATTATCGAAGGAGGGGAGTGTTGGCGGTCGTTATCGACCATTTTAGACCGCCAA
>JADLZK010011768.1:0-12596 GCA_015847255.1 Hyparrhenia diplandra
CACTCTAACTTGATAGTGTTCATCCGATTGAGTGAGAGATCGATTCTAGTGCGATTGCTTGAGAGTTTGCATCGTGTGGCACTAGGTGATCGTGTTGCAAGCCGGTGTGCTTGTTACTCTTGGAGGTTGCCACCTCCTAGACGGCTTGGTGGCAAGAGACTCCGTCGAAGCACGCAAGGGAGATTGTGCGGTGCTCCGGAGAAGGATTTGTGAGAGGTCCGTGCTCACCTCACGGGGATCGCGAAGAGCAACACTACTAGAGCGTGTCATTGAGTTACCGCACTTGTGTGTGTGGGTTCAATCGCGGTGCCTTGAGGGGCTCACTTGAGAGTGGTGTCTTGCAGTGCCTTGCGGGGCGTGCCTTGAGGGGCAAGTGATTTGAGGATCACAGCGAAGAACCATCTAGGTGAAACACCGAAGGAACCACCCAAGGTGTTGGTCGACACAACGAGGAGTAGGGGGAAGTTGGCAACCTTCCCGATACCTCGATAGAAAATCACCGGTGTCAACTTGTCTACTCTTCTCGGTGGTTTGCTTTCTCCAAATCACAAGCTTCGTATTTACTTTCATATATATATATCTTGTGCTTGTGCTTGTGCTTGTGGAGTAGCTCTTGCAATTAGTAGCTTGTGTAGCTCTCTAATTGTCTTCTTGCTTGTGTAGCTTGAAGTAGTGTTGTAGTGACTAACTAGCTTGTGTGGCTTGATTAGTTGCTTTGCTTAGCTTGTGTAGCTAAGTTATTTGAGCCTTTGGGTTAGGCGTGTGTTGCCTTGTCCATTGTGCACCTAGTAAGCTTAGGTTGGCTTTGTGCTTTTGCTCATTAGAATTGTGTAGGAGCTCACTCTTGTTTGAAGTACTAGTGCTTAGGTTTGTGTGACCTTGCATTAGAAACGGTTAGGAGCTCAAGCTAAGCTTATCACCTCATTTGCTTTGTGTAGGATCTTTTGTGAGGTGATTTAGAGTCATAGCTAGAGGGGTGAAGTCTTGGCTAAACGAATAGTTTCAATTCCACATTATATTTGTTTAGCCGACGCAATTAGTTTAGAAGGGACTATTCACCCCCCCTCTAGTCCACATTTCGACCCTACAGTAAGGTATTCATATCTTTAGGTGATGAATCAGTATATAAATAGGTAATTAACATGGCCAAAAGTTTCTATTGTGAAAATATTATTGGTTCAATAGCGAGGATGCACACAAAATGATTCTGAAACAATGTACCCTGTGGGCATAAAACGGAACCTGAGACTGCACCATGAACTTAAAAGGTGCTGTTCATTTTGCTACCATTCGGAGGTTAAGGTTGTGTAAGTAGATGAATGGCTGTATTGATAATTTGAAGCATCAGTTGAAAACTGCAGTGAAAAAAATAAAAATAAAAAGGTAAACGACTGTATATGTACATGTAAGTAGGTGGGAAGGAAATGTGACTGCAAAAATAAAAATAAGAGATGAATCAGTACAAAGTAAGGCTATGCTGTGGAGAGTTTTGTGATTGGGGGTTAGATAAAATAAGTACTTCTGAAAGATTGGGCGCAGAGGCATTTGATAACTCTCCGTTCAATTTCAATCAGCACATGTGGCCCAAGTTTGAGTTCTTTTTTTTTTTTTGTAATATTTAGTAGATGAACAGTGATGTATAGATTCGTGCAGCCAAGAGCCGGCTCGCCGGCAGCCTGTGCTGCCATCAGCTGTACTAGAAGGTACGAGATTTCTGCCACCGACTGTACATGCTATGATTGTGCAAGTAGCAAACTTCCTATCGGCTGAAAAAACAATTAAGGGGTGTTTAGATTCCTGAATTTGGTTTGAAATTCCAAAATTCCTGTCACATCATTAAACGTATCAAAAGACAAATGCAAAGGTGTATGAAATGCAGGTAAACAAAATAACTAATTACACAGTTTAGATGTACATTGCGAGACGATTCTTTTGAGCCTAGTTTACCCCATGGTAGGATAATATTTACCACAAACAAACGAAAAAGTCTTCTGCTTTTCGATTCGAAGATCTGCCAATTTTCGAGGGGGATCTAAACACACCTTATATTAAACTTGAGTAAAGAATTGGAGCAACCTTTGTGGCTCTTTTCTTTTGAGTTTTCGACGTTTTTTTTTCTCTCGTCCGAGTAGTAGTTTTAATCCGATTACAAGAATAAAATGACAACACAGTTTGCATTGCACATTTGATTGTGAAACTATTCAAGAATTAAATGCTACCATTAGCCTATGAAATGAAACAAGCTTATGCATTGAGAGGGATTGTTTCATTCATCTGAAAAGACGTTACGACTTTTGGAAACTATGACGTGAAACCCCCATTAAAATCAGCCTAAAAGCGTCTTGTCACGACCAAGCCTTGTACTGCTTTGGGCCCTGACTCACAAGGAAGCCCAAACCTAGGAAGACGGCATCGCGAGGGAGTAGGCAACTTATTCTCAAAAAAAAAAACAAAAACAAAAGGGAGTAGGCAACTGCGTGCGATAAAAGCACTTGAAAAAAAAAATCCAACAGAATCTAACAGATGAGAACGTTGTTCCACCTTTCCTTCCCACCACCGACATTTTTTATACACGGTATAACGCAGACGCTTACAACATGCACGCACACTCACCCCTATTAAGAGACGTACGCGAACCCTACCCCTATGAGCATATCCGAAGAACTAGGCCGGCAGATCCAGTGATTTCCGAAGTCACCATTGGCGTCTCGTTGTCGACGGAAATGTCGCTTACCACTTAAAGCCTAATGCTTAAAAAATCCCGAAGAAACCCAAAAAATACGAGCACCCGTGTAAAGTCAAGGACTTAAACCCGGTGGACAGTGTTCCACCACAAAAAGACCTCACCGACTGCACCGCTGACTTTTTGGGTCTCGGAGAGAATTGTATCCTCATGTACGGGTATTAGAGCCACCCTCCCACCACCAACTTTTTCATATCCATAATTCTGAATAAATCTGATGGACGGTTAGATACCACGGGGGCCGAGGGGGTACCAAGGAACGACGGTTTTGCTACGGGGAAGACTGTTTTGCTACCGAGGAGTAATTTTTTGCTCCATACCTTCTGTAAATTTGCACATCAAATTTTTTTGCACAATCGGGTTGCGGTTTTGCATCGTAAGAGTCTCATCGGAGGACCTCGGCGGAGAATTTTTACTAAGATGCTACAATTGAATAAAATTTTTGCTACAATTGCTCTGTGGTTTTGCTTCAATAGTACAAAATTTTTGCTACGAGGTCTCCGGCTAGAGTATCGGGCGATGTCTCTGGCGGCGAAGTCGTTTTTGCTACAAAGACACCACAGTAGGCAAAAAAAAAAGTAGGCAAAAAAAAAAATTGCTACGATGTTTTCGGTGAAGTCTCCGGCGAGATCTACTGTATGTCTGACAGGCTTTTTTTTTTTTTGTTTCTATGCTAATTGTTTATTTTTCTACAATGGGTGTGTTTAGAGCACCAACTTTTCTCTAAAATTTTCAAAATTCCCATCACATCGAAGCATTAAATGTACCAAAAGACTATGCCCGGAGTATGAAATGTAGGTACACAAAAAAACTAATTGTACAGTTTAGATGTACATTGCGAGACGATTTTTTTGAGTCTAGTTACCCCATGGTAGGATAATATTTACCACAAACAAACGAAACGTGTTACAGTGCTTTTTAGTTCGCTAAAGTGTTAAAGAGTCCCAATTCGGTGCTCTAAACGAAAAGTGCTTTTTAGCAAAGCAGGATTTTTTTTTATAAAGTAGCAAAAGCGGAAATTGAGGCTAGTTGGACACGTGAGGTGGGGTTCCGGGGGGAAATATCCCCGGAGGCGCCCAGCGCGCTCAAAAAAATTAGGGAGGGGCGGTATCTGCGGGAAGAGAAACACGCGTTTGGAGACGTGCCCCTATCCTCAGCCAATGAGAACATCGTGTGCTTGTCTGGAGATGCTGGGAACCGTCGGATGGACGCATGCATTCAGATGGACCAAGGCGAGGTGCTGGCTTCAACGTGATCGAGATAAACACGCGTTTGGAGACGTGCCCCTGTCTTCATCCAATGAGGAACAAGCACACGGATCGTGTGCTTGTTTGGAGACGTTGGAAACCGTCGGATGGACGCGTGCGTTCAGATGGACCAAGGCAAGGCGCTGGCTTCAACGTGATTTGACTGGATGTTGCTCAGTCCTTTGACCAGCCATTGTGCTCCTTTAGTTGCCAGATAAAATATTCATGGAGCTCAGATTTGTATCAGATGCTGCCACGCGTTTCTATTTTTTTTTTCAAGTGGCTGTGATTGGTACCGGAAGTGCACAAAACAAAGTAGATTCATATCTAGTTTTGCAAAAAGAAAAAGATTGTTATTGCATCTACTGGATGCTTACTGACCGGAACGAGCATGTACTTACAACAACTAATTGACAGACTATTTGAATCCATCTTATTTTCCATAACTAAATATCTAAGGCCAGTTTTAGTGATGATTTCATGTCCCAGTTTTCAACACATTCAGATTTTAGAAACAGTAAAGAAGAGTTTTATCCCATAAAAACTTCTCTACTTTCGTGAAACTCTTATCATCTCTCATTTTTAATATGGTGCCACATCAGCATATTTAATGTCTATAAAATTTTTATGAAACCCCATTGAGACTGGCCTAACCCAAAAACTCCTGTCCCCTGCCACGCACGGTGGTAAAAAGAAATTAAGACTAATATATACGGGAGATTCTAACTGTCGACTAGCTTAATCAGCCAAATAGCTAACCTCTGGTCAATCCAGCGGCAAAGGGTCAGGTTAGTAGTAGTAGTAGTAGCGTGTCCATTAATATATTTTTTTTGAACGAGGAAGAGGCCCGAAGGCCCTGGAAGCTGCATTATGTGGCGAGTAAGGGCGAAAAAGGCGTCGCTTTCACCACCGGCGGAGGCGGCGGTCTCCTCTGCCTCCGGTGGCCCTCGGGGCATTTGGAGGCGGCGCAGACGGCAGTCCTCTCGCCGGCGGGTGGAGTTAGTCCTAGTTTAGGGTTTCCTAGGTCTAGGGTTTGGTTTCCGGTCAGAGTCGTCGAGGCGCTGGCGGCGATGCCAGTGTGGAATAAGTCCCTCCGAGCTCAACCGCGCCCTACTGGTGTTCCGCTCCGACGCCGACGGCGAGTTCGTTGGGGTGGGTCTCCCACTGTGGGGTTCCTGTACAGGAGTCAATCACCGGTGGTTCTTCGCTTTTGTGTTTTGTGAGGCGACGAGCAAGCCGGTCTTTTGGTGCAAGGAAGCGAAGGAACCTACGATTTGGTGGCTTGATGGAGGAAGGACCAAGCGCGAGGTCCCAGCGGCGGCGGTTGCCGTCGATGGCGCCCTTCGGCTCAAGCCAGAAGGAGCTCGGGGTGCGACCCCGACCGATTATGCGGTCAAAGATGGCTAATCTCGTTTTACGAGTGCCTATTACGGTTCAGTTCAAAGCCATAGGGCGATAGAGCTTCTTCCGGCCTAGGGATGGTGACGGCGGCCGGATTTGCAGGCGTCGGCTGCTACTGGTGTCGGCGGATTTTGTCACATGTGTTAAGCACAAGTCCAAGGACTTCCGTGTCATTTTCTCATTTTCTAGGGTCTTTCTGCTTTTTGTGTGGGTCAGCTGCCCTCTATATCCTTTATGATGTACATCTGTCTTTGTACTCTATATATCCTTAACTAATACAGGTATGTTTGATAAAAATAAATTGCGACACCATGGCCGGACAAAACATCACATACATCATCACATGACATTGAGGTCATACCATTCAACTCATACCCTGCAAAAATTAAGTAGGCATACGACACGTTCTAGCGAAAGTACTAGAGAATCGCTATAACGAGAAAGCAATGACGGTCGCCGTGTATGGAAACCCCAGGAAGAGTTTAAAGCCGACTTTCTTCAGCAAAAAAAAAGCCGACTTCCTCCGTGAGTTGGTTAATCTGGCAAAAGATAACCAATACCTTATTCTTATAGGTGGGGATTTTAATTTGCTAAGATTCCATAACGAGAAAAGTGTAAGTAGGTCCGACAATCTGTTGACGCCGAAAACGATCCGCATCCCGGATACCCACGGCGCACTACTTGGGCCACGACCTTAGGGGCGGCTTGGCCCATGACAAGATGGAGTGCGGGTCAACGCATCAGCCGCCGTACACCGCATGATATCCGGAGAATATCCTGAAGACGGCGATCTGATAAGATAGACTCCAATCCCGTATGATTTGTAACAGATCGTACCTTTCCATTCATCGGGAGATCGTATATGTAACCCTACCCCCCATATATATAAAGCGGGTAGGGACCTCCCTCATTTTTTACCTCATATCATACGATAGCCAATACAGAAGCAGACTCACAGGACGCAGGTTTTACACCATCCCGGCGGCCAAACCTGTTTAAATCGTGTGTCTCGTGCACCCCTCGACAAATCTACCATCGTGGGTCTCCCCTCGGTGGACTGCCGACCAAGTTTAGTCGACAGTTGGCGCACCAGGTAGGGGTGTGCACTTAGATCTATATTGATCAAGATGGTTTGCATCACCAACCTTGCCTCCTCGACCTCCGTCACCGGCCTCGCCGTCCAAATTGGCATGATGATCTGCTTCGTCGACGCCAGTTGGAGCGAGGAGGTCCCCGATCTCACGCCGACCGTGCTGATCCCATCAACACTGGCACTGACTACTGCTACTTCACCGGCTCCAACGCCGGTCGCTGCGGATCTGCCGGTTCCAACACTGGCACCCGCGATCTCGCCGAGTCCGACGTCGGCTGCGTCACCGATCTTGTCGACCTCGACACCGACCTCTCCACCAATCGTCCCGGTGCCAGCACCTGTGACGCCGGCCTTGCCAGATCTGGCACCGACCTCTCCAACCTCGGTGCTGGACAACAACATCTTCGGGTCGCCCGAGCGGATCCTCACGGGGTTCTTCCGCGAGGTTTACCCGCGCGCTCTCCGATGCCGTGGGACACGCCAGGGAGCAACCCCTACGACGGTATGATCAACTACCTCGAGCGACAAAACCAGGACCTCCTCCGCTGCATCACCATCGCCGAGGCTACCCTGAATCTGCCCTGGGAAGGAGACGCTCCAGCACCCGTCGAGATCCAACGCGGTCAGCCACGTGCCCCTGAGCCGACGCCACCATCGACTGCGTCGACATTCGCCGGCATCCTAGGCAGGCCACCGCCGGCACCAACAGCTCTCCACCAAGGCTGCCCTATTCACCTAGGGCGACGTGGCGTCCCCAATCGACCTCATCGCGCTTTCCATTGGGAACTAGCATCAAGCGGCATCATCATCACCTCCACGCCAGAGGGATGCATGGTCCACAGGAGGTCCCTTCCCAGATCCAATCTGATGGGGGACTACATCAACAACACGGTGGCAGCCGCATGACCTCGCCATCGTCGTCGCCGGGAGCGCCTGGACAACAACACCATCATCACCACGGCGCAGGGAGGGCGTGTGGTGCATCGCCGACCTTTCCCCAAATCCAATCTGGGGATGTGGAACCAGGCGCCGACAGACTCTGACACACCTCGGCTAGGTCTCCTCGGCCTCGTCAACAACTCCAACACGTACCAGAGCGGCATCAGCGACCTCTTTGACGAACAGCTTGGCGGCAAATAGGCCGGGGACGCCCTCAATGACTTCACCGTCAACATGATACACCTTGAGCTGCTCCCCGACGACACCCTCGCTACCATTCCGGAAGGACAGGAGAGCACCGAGGTCCCAAGTTCTTCAACGAATGTCACGCCTGAAGAGCCAGGGAGCACTAAGCTCCAAAGCTCCACCAACTCCCCCTCGTTTCCACCCAGATTCGAGGGACAAATCTTCATGGTGAGCTGCGATCAACGCTCCTTCAAAGGAGAAATCGAGGACCACCGCGCCGAGCGTCTACGCGCCAACGCCAACCGACAATCACGTTGGGACGGGGAGGCATCCATTGCTTTCGCCGAGCAAGCTCAGCTCTGGGCCGAGCAGCAGGAGCAACAAAACGGCACCGGACCGCCTCTCCGGTGCAATCTGCAAGCGGACTTCCTTCAGGCTGACGGGCATAAGATCTTCTACAGCCCGAGTGCCAACCTCACCGCCGCCGCCACTCTCCTGGATCGCCTGGGCAATGATCCTGATATTCGGAGGGTCGCTGCTATGATCAAGATGGCGCACTTGCCAGTATGACAATCTCCAGAAGGCCAGCGGCTCCATGGCGACGGGCTGCAACCACCGCTCCGCATCGCACGTCATTCGCAACACCTCGCGACATGGCGGCCAGCGCAGACGCGGAGAAAGAGGCAGCAGCAACATCAATCGTGACCAAGAGGTCGATCAGGGCGCACAAGGCGGCGGCTGTAGCGTAGAACCTCCTAAATTATAGGGCCCATAAGCACCTGTCATTATCTCAAAGACCTCTGACGGCTGTGCGTGTGCACCCAATAACTTACGAAGCTCTGTCGGGTGTCCTTAGAGAACCCCGATTAAACTACATATTACAACTCATACCAGGATCACAAAGGAGTAACTACAACATTACAACATTTGTAACAAAAATATAAATTAGAGTGCAGAAGAATAGTAACATTAATTTACAAAATATGAGTAAGTTACTTTTGAGTAAACTTAACTTAATTTGCAAAAGCTGAGCAGAATTAGAAGACAACCAAATCATGTCGAGCCCACCAACATAACCTTGGTTAACAGCATGAGTTAGCACCTGCAATAAGGGTTAAAGAACCCTGTGTACGGGAGTACTTAACAAGACTTAACCGACAAGGAAAGAAGGGAAAACTCAGGAATGCTGGCTTAGGGATTCAAGGTAAGGCTTTAGCAGGAATCAAGGACTGTTTTTGTAGAAAAGCTTACTAATAGTAAATTCTTACTTTCAGTATTATAACCAACATCTAAAACATCTTAGTTATTAATAGAATCTGAGTGATCCTACACTAGATCAAACACTTCTTAATCAATCCATTTTTCTTTCATCATATCCATGTTCCATCAATTAACTACAATCAAGGTCAGGGAATCGGGTCTCCATAACCGAGGAGCAACGACGATTCGAACCGATTAAAAACCTAGCTGGGGATTCCTTACCACACGACATATGTAGAACCAAAACTTGCATATGTCAACCCTCACTTGGGTCGTCCAAAATGGGACTGGGTCCAGCGCCATCTGAGAGCACAATACTCCTCGCCTCCAGCTCTTTGCCAGGAGGGTACACGCTACTCCCGCCATCTCTCCACTCCCAATGCGCAGTTGTCCGTTCCTGATTTGGCACACCCCCGAGATCGGGCTTACCGGAGTATGTGGCCAGTACTATAAAGTCCCGACTCACTCAGGCCTAACAATGGATGGTCCTTAACCGACCAAGACGGGACAAGCATGACTAGGCAATCCCGTTAGCTTTTCCACTAGAACCATAACCCATGTCCCGTCCGGTCTCAAATTAAACACTATTCCTCATTATCCATCCAGTTATGCCATCCTCAGCATTTAAAACATTTTTGTTGAAAAGATTGAATCATAAAGCATGGCCAAGCATATACTAGGCATTTTTATTTAAAAAGTTTAACAAGGTTAATAGTGAGATAATCAAGGATGATAATGCAACAATTAGGTTATCACTCAACTCCTAATTACTTATTGCAACATATCATAAACATAAGTGATATAAAGCTTTGTAAAATATCAAGAAAAGGTTTAAATGCATCTGGGGCTTGCCTTCGTTGACGATGTAGTCGGGCTCTGGATCAGTTCCGCAAATATCAAACCCGACCTCCACTGATGGATGAACCTCCTCAGAAACTTGCTCAGCGATCACTCTATCACTTTCGTTCACTACACAAGATAATAATATATATTCAACATGATGCCATATGAAATATGATGCTTGATGGTGCATGAAATGATAAACAATTTGAGTACAACTTTCCTTCATGACGATATAGTTGCAAGCCAACAAAACCAACTTGTTGAACTACTTACATAACTAAAGGAGTTCTCAAGGACCATTTGAGGGTTTATGATCCAAGATTCACAATCAACCCAAAAATGTCACACAAAGCCTAAGTCATTAAGACTAATTACTTGATTATTAATTAATTTACTAAAGCATAAAATAATAATTAAATTAACTATCTCCAAATGAGCTTAAAATTTTTGTATAGGTAGATCATGCCATAAAACAAAGTGGTAAAACAATTTTCATGACCTTTGGACATTTATTTAAGTTCATTTATTAATTAAAAGAGCTAATTTTTACTTATGCCAAAAAATACTCAAAATCCAAGTTTCATATTTTTCCTAGTGAAAAGGCTACACAAAAAATTTCAGAATTTTTGAACACATATTTAAATTTATACGAAATTCACAAAATTTTTCACTATTCACATATATAGAAATTAATAAAACATTTAAAAAAAAAGAGGCCGTTGGGTTCAAAGTGGCCTGTCCCGCCCACTACGCGAATAGGCCGGCCCAACAGCTCAAGCAGGCCGGCCGTGCCCTGGCAGTTTTGCATAAAAGACCTTGCATGAAAACAAAATAACAAACAGGTCCAACACACTATTTGACACTATTTATATGAGTCATAGATTTTCACTTAGCCCCCTCATCTATCTCATATTCACGTTTCTCCGTCCTTTCCTTCTACACCGTGCAGAGCACGCGATGGGGCGATCGGCCGGCGGGTTTCTCCCCGTCGACGAGGCTGCCGGCAACGAGACCGGTACCTACGCTCTCGGGATGATCTCATGCACTGATCTAGGGTACCAAAAGGCCATCAACAGCACAACAACGAGCACAGCGACAGCCATGGTGGCATGGCTGCGCGAACTCGGCGGCAAGCTCGCGTTCCGGCGCATCAGGTGCTCGGCTGGGGAAACGGACAAGCCGATGAGTATCACAGCTTCAAGGCGAGCGCAGCGCAATAAGCGGGAAGGTGAGAGGATCACCAGGGTGGCCTGGTCACGACAGCGGGCTCTTGGCGGCGTGGTTGCCGACCGTGAGGAAGAAGGGGCGGTGCGGCCGATTCCGGCGATGCGGGGCTGGGCGAGTGGGTTCAAGAGGTGCACAAGGAAGCTATGAACACGGCTACGCGCTCAATTTGGCCAGGGATGGCTCGGTGGCGGTGGTATGCGTCGGCGGATGAGGCTCGACGACGGTGGCAGAGAAGAAGAAAAGGAGGACCGGCGGTCTCTGCTCAGCTTAAAAGGACAGGAAAAGGGTATGAAGGGGTGGTTGGCGACTTCACGAAGGCGTCAACGAAGTCGACCGCGCATCCCCGCTCGCGAAGGCGCTCCAAGGCCACGGCGGATGCCGGCGACAGTGAGGGAACGAAAGGGACAAAGCAGCTCGGCATCAGTAGGCGGCGACGTCATCCTTCACTTTTTCAAAATTACTCACAAGTTTACATAGCAACTTGAAAATCTTCCAAAATAAAAGTTGCTCCATTTTTCAAGATCTACACTTTTGCTTTTGAAACCATTTTCAAATTCTGCCTCCATTTTGAAAATTGAAATAGGTGCCAAATTAGGGTTTTGAATAAATTAAAAATTACTTCAAATTTTATATTAAAACTTTAAAAACTTAAAATACCATTTTTGCTCATCTTTAAAAGATCTCGCAAACTTGCTTTTGGAATCAACCTCAAATTTTACATAATTTTTAAATTAGAGAAAAGGGGGTAAAAGAGGGTTATAGAATTACGGTTTTTGAAATCCAATTCAAACTTGATTTTGTTAAAACTTTAATTTAGGATTATATAATGATCATAACTATCATCCAAAAGCATAATCAGAACCAAACACATACAATCAACTTAAAGCCACACTTAAACCCTAGAGCACAAACAATCTCTCTATATATAAACTTATTTTTATTAATGCATTTCAAAGTTGTCCAACTATACATGCTTTGCAAAGCAGAGCATGATATGATCATGATTTTAATTAGTTATTAACATCTGGGATGTTATAGCGACAATGGCGACATCGAGCTTCGAAACATCATCAACAACCGCTGCCAGCGCAACACCGGGAACTAAGACCACGACGTCGAGGAGGAGACAGAATCCACTCACGCCCCGCGTGCATACTCCAAGGACCTCCGTACCCTCGCATGGCCCCATGGCTTCAAGATCTGTAGGCTGGACAAGTACAACGGTAAAGTACACCGGACACAGTGGCTCTAAGCTTACGCCACCGCAATCCGGGCCGCCGCCGACAGCTCTAAGGTGATGGCAAATTATCTACCGGTCATGCTGGCGCCAAACGTCCTGCAGTGGCTCACCAGCCTTCAAGCTGACACCATCAAGGATTAGGAAGAGCTGAAGACTGTCTTCACAGACAACTACGTCTCCACGTACGAGTGGGCAGCCACAAAACATGACCTTGCACATATCTACCAGAGGACGGATGATACCCTCTGAGACTACATCCAGCGCTTCTCAGAGGTCCGCAACAGGATCCTAAACATCACCAACGACCAGGTCATCACCTACTTCACCATCGGCCTCTGCCCTGACAACCTCCGCGAGAAGCTCAATTGGAAGGCGCCCGAAAACATCACCAAAATGCTGAAAAGGGCAAATGAGTAT